>JANHGN010002987.1:0-37122 GCA_024605025.1 Megaceryle maxima | reverse complement strand
TTCCCTTTCCTTTCCTTTTCCCTTTCCTTTCCTTTCCTTTCCTTTCCTTTCCTTTCCTTTCCTTTCCTTTCCTTTCCTTTTTCCTCTTTTCTTTTCTTAAAACAAATAATCTAAAAGATAATTGAAAGGTAGTAAATGTAATGTGTTTGGACTTGAGTATGTTTTTTGGCACTGTCTCAAATGGCATTCTGTGATTATGTGATTCTCAGAAGCATTCTGAGGAAGCATTGTGGAGATGAAATCATCATCAGGTAGGTGTGCAATAGGCTAGAAAAAAAATCTCTGGGAACATGTACTTATCACCAACGTTAGAAAGCATCTTAAAGGATAAAGGGGACTTACTTCAGAACTCAGTTATGTTTGATATTTTCTATAGTGACAGAAAATGGTATAAAGGTTCAATTTATGCTGTTTGCAGCTGATACCATCAGGCAAGCGTAGCAAATCATTTAGACCAAGACCAGGATGAGAACAAAATGTCACATTTTGAAATAGAACTGATGTCATGAAACCAGAAACGTCAAAAAGGAAAAACGATAGCAAAAAAGGATATGTGATGTTCACAGGTTCACAAAAGCAAACACTATTTTAGGAGATACTTTTTGTTATGCTTTATGCAAAAAATATAAGACAACTAATCTGTTCTCATTTTACCACTGGTGACATCTCAGTTGGAACACTGCACAGTGACAAATATATTGCCAAACTGGATAGTATCTAGAAAAGTATGAGTGCTAAGAGAAGAAAACAAACAAACAAACAAACAAACACACAGTCACTGCAAGTGACTTGAATCCACACAAAACAAGATGTAGATATGACAGATAAGGTAAGTAAGAGAACATTTAAAGGTGTGTCAGTGGTGGATCACTGGATATTTTAACCCTGGTATGTAGGCCCATACTAGGGGCAATATTGTTTTGAACTCAGCACAGTAGAGTGAATGCTTAGTCTATGGGAGGTCAGCTTTCATTCTGATTGCTATGAGCTAGATCAAAAGTGTACAGTGTTGTGAACTGAGCCAAGATGCAGGTTGGAGTTGGATGAGGGAAAAAGCTGAGACCTGTACACCATGATGGTCATTACATCATAACATCTTCCCAATGATTCATCATTCTTGGTGAAGAATTGCCAAAGAAACTATTTGCTACCAAGAGAAGTGAATGAATATAGTATAATGACTAATTCTGAAACTCAGAACTATATGATTTTTTTTAAGTGCCTATTTTCCTACGTATTAGTTTTAACAGGGTTTAAATAAGAGTGAAAAATTTGAAGAAATCTAAAGTTCCTGGGATCTGAGAATTTGAAATGAACCATGAAGACACTGATCACTTATTCTTCCCTTCCTCAATCTTCCCTCCTTCCCAGTCTGACACACATCCTTGATCTGGTCCTACTTTACCCCCTCAAATGATATTCCAGCATGGGGAGAAAAGCAGTGACTTCTGATTCAGTGAAGTGGTACATCTAGTCTTACCTCTCAGCTGTTTTAGAGACAATTTTATCTGCAGTTTTCTTCTCTTTCTGATATGCTGGGGATGTCTCCTCCATCCCATACATTTACTGAGCAGCAACAAGGACAAATCCACTTCTAACCTGATAAAACTGCCTTTGGATCCCCTATGGAAAACCCCAGTCTGTCTCCACCATTGCAGTCACAAAAGAGCTTAAAAAGTTTTGTTACTTTGTTTCTACAGCACATCACTAAAAACTCATATGCATTCTCATATCATGGGTGAGAACTGCTAAGCTGGATCTCAGCAGGAGCTTCTTCTGTCAGAACTAGACATATGTGCTTTGCTCATATCTCATCAAATCTGCCCTTTGCTATCTATGCCCCTATATCTCCAGATATCACGTGCTTATCCCCTTTTATCCTCAAAGTCAACAGAAAGAGGAAACTCAGTCACTATTCTTTTCAATCTTCTCAGTCAAGACAGTATAATGGCATGAGACTTCTATTTCTACAACTTCATAATAAGATTTTTTTATACCTCATTTTTATAATCCATCTTTTTTAGAATTCCATACCTAGCAGTTTCATGTTGACATCTGGAGTGCTGGCACTATGTTATTTATCCAATACCTTACCTACAATACATTAAAATGCAGTCTTTTGAAGACTGTATAAGAATTTGCTAATAATGTTTTTCTGTGTTAATTCACTGACGGGAATAAATGCGAGTTTTTCATTTAAGCACAGAAAACCAAAGATGTTTCACAATCTGAATCAACTTTTGCTATTATATAAATTAAATGCATGTTCTTTTTTTTTTTTTCTCTCAAGATCCTCTGCTAACTTGTGATGATTAAAGGAACATGTATTTCACAAGGTCTTATAAACTGAAGTTGGTAAATAGGAAATTCAGACTGATGGATCATTTATTAGGTATGGAGCCAAGGTACAGATGTTAGAACATTATAAGAAGTTGTTTTGTTTTGAGGCTTTCAGCTTAATACATTATAACATCATATATATACATATACATACATTATAATATTATAACTTTGGATCAGACTATGGATTCCTGAGTTGAATCCCAGAATATCTGGATCTTGCAAGGAGTTATACATGTACATATCTTCCTGCCGAAAATAATTTCAATTACTTCACTGTGAATGCTTATGTGAATAAAAATAAGCATATATCAGAATGTCTTAGGAAATCCTAAGCAGGAACTATAAGAACTATGTTCCCAATAGGAATATTAATATAGCCATGTTGCATTTACTAAGTATAATGATGATATTATACCCATTTAGCAACATAAAACACAATATGTTGAACAGTTTACAAGAGAAGCAAACACAGAAAATACTGCACAGTTTGCAGTTTTTCAATGTTATTCCTGGTCTTCATAGCAGGTTTTCTTAATGCAGTCTCAAGAATTTTTCTGTGTATGTTTCAATAAGATATTTTTTTTTTCTTACGTGAATAGTCAAAGTAGCAGCAGCTTCTGTCAACTGTGTTAAGCTGTGCATGGAGAATGAGAAGTAATGCCACAAAATTGTGGAGTGGTCCCTATCATTTCGCAATAAAGTCTACAGTAAAAAATACAGTATGCAAAAGTGATGTATATAATACCTCTGTGGAAGACAAAATGGAGACTACTAACAGTAATACAATTAGGGAAAAAAATGAGATAGATTTTAGTATAGGAATCATGGAAATAGAACAAAACATATCAGCTCAAAGTATAAACATTACGTAAGTCTGTGTAAGTAATACTAAACTTTGGGCCATAAATTGATAATTCAGTTGCGGAATTTGTGGAGAAATAAAAAGCACATTAACAATCACAAGACTGAACCATCCATTTCCACATGAGAAAAGACTGCAGGATGCATCAGTTGCAGCATTTACATTTGAAATAAAAAATTATTTACATGACAGTGGTGGCACTTCCTTACAGATATCATGTGAAATTTTAGTCATTCTGTTAAAGAAAAGAAAAAATTAAGATTAGGTGAATTGGATGAGAGAACTGTCAGAATCATCAGTGGAACTGAGCCTTTTTATTATAAGGACCGAAATAGCCTAATTTGTATGGCTTTCAAAAAAAAAAAAAACCACAAAACCAAAACAAACCAAAAAAACCAAAACCCAACAAAAAAACCCCAATGCCAAAAATGGCATTGATTTGGACTGGAAACAAATAAAGTCGAATCCTGAAATTACAAAGGTACAGGCATCAAAAGACAGAAACAATTAGGAGTTGAGTAGTAATCAAAATACTAATATTTCAGGATGCAATAACAGCAATTTGGGAAAAGATTATGCATTTCAGTATCAGGGGATTAAATGTTATGCAAAAAAGTTATTGACTGTAGTTGGACATAACTTCTGTAGACCTTAAGAAGATGAGAAGGTAAGCCAATGTTTATGCACAAAGTAAGAAGCAGTTTTCATGCAGTGTTACTTCCTTCATCTTCCTTCAGATTTAAATTTCAACCATCTTCTGTTCATGAACTCTTCTGTGGTTAGGATCCTTCTGAAAACAAAATCCTGTCATGAAAAAAGATTACTTTTTTTTTTTTTTTTAATATATATGAGCCCATGAATAAAATAGTTTTAGCTCAAAAGACTGTCACAGGAAGTTTTTGGCATTAGTGTTGAAAATTAAATATTTTTCAGCAAGCAATTGCCCTTAGAATTCCCCCATAAACAATTCTGAAATAGTTCAGCATTTAAATTAACACTTAAATTTAAGGACATGAGGTTCTTATACCAAATTTACACTACTGTGATTCCATAAACTTTATGAAGATAAATCAGAAACAATTTTGATGTGGCTCAGAATGAAGCTGAACTTTGACAGAAGCCAGCTGAGTATTTGCAGGGAAATACCAATATGGTAAGCCATTTAGGAAGGGATCTTCTGTAGACTCAATTAAGATTTGACATCTGTTCCACTGCAAACGTGTGAATGGATATTTTCTAATTTCCAGAGATTCACATAGCATATGAAACTCCATTATAACAGTATTGGTACTTTTTATTTCTTTATTGTAGTAGATTGTTAATATTTTAACATCTCGTTTTATAAATATCCAGTTTTTACAGCATTGGGAAAATACTTGAAAATTGTGTCCATCTGCATTTATTTTAAAGCTCTTTTTTTGCATCTGATCGATTGTCTATATAATTTCCATAATACAGACAAAAGCACAACTATATTACTATTTGCTAAGTGTGAATTTTAATGAAAAAAAAAAACAAATTCCATTGGAAAAAAGCAAAGGAAGTGAGTCTTTGGAAATTTTAGTGTACCTTATAAAACAGATATAGGGAGAATGATCTAAGGTAATACTTCTTTTCTAGAAACATAAGAGATTTAAAAAAATATGTTATGTAACACACCATATACAACAGAGATAAGTAATTATACATCTGAGTTAAGAAAACATTTTTTTTTTCTTCAGTGCTGCTTAATAGTATTTAAACAAAATGTCATTAACACAGAAGAGGTCCATTTCTCCAAACCTTTGAATATTCCCCCAACCCAACACTCTTTCCAACTCCCTGTGAAGGTCCATGCTGTGTTAGACAGCTGTGTGCTCACCTTTGCAAGTGGTCAGTGGCAGATAAGTTTGTTCATAAATAGCCCTTCCAGAACCAGACAGGTAAAATGTGAATCAGCCCCAGACCTGCATTTCCCTGTGCTGTTGGGTCCTCTCAACAGCCTTGGCTTCAACAGGAATTAAAAGGTTTATATGAGGTGCTCAGAGCAGTCCAATATTCAAATCATGGAGGAAAAGGCCATGTCAAAAATGCAAAATAAACTACAGTGAAGGAAAAATTATGTGATTCCTCCTTTTGGGGACATATTTATGCTAAGCTCCTGAGATTTAGGGACAGTTTACAGCAACATGTAACATACACCAATTCATTTGCTTTGCTGTGTCAGCTATATGCCCACAGTATAAATTCAGAAAACTGTATTTCAAAAATAATGTGTTTGACTAGTAGCATATCAGATTCAAGAGGACTTAAGAGCCTGCATTCTCTGAGTAGATCCTGAATCCCTCATTATTTCATTATCTAAAATTGCAATGTTCATATTTCTTGCCTAGCCCTATTCAGGCCCTCTGCACAAACTGAATTTTATCTATTAAGCAGATTAAGGATGTTCCTACTATATTGTTATTGTCATTGTCAGAAATGATTTATGTTTAAGAGAATGTTGGCAAACATGCTCATATTCATATGTGGTGGTATTGTCCAGAAAATGTTTCACATTGGTGGAAAAAATATATAATTTAGTCCTAAATGAGTTGCTCTTATCCTATACTTAACTTTATTAAGAGATTATAATTACACTGCTAGCCTTGTTCAGTATATATTATTTCTTCTCTTGTTATTAAGTGCTAGAATTACCATCCCTGCAGTTTGGAAAGAGCTCAATATTCTTTTATTTGACAGATGGCTTACCAAAATCTGGGTAAGTCTTAGCCATGAGGAAAAAAACCTCCAAAACTCTAGCCCCAAGAACAATTTATACTACAGATATCTGAATATAATTTTTTAATATTATGCCACAGCTAGCTATAGAAGACAAAATCAGGGTTTCTGTAATGTTTTTCTCCTTAAAACTCCAAATGATGTGGATCAAGAAGGATGTAAATAGGTCAAGTGTGCTGCAGGCTCTTGGTACCACTGTTCCAAATTAGATTCTTCCTTCCATGTTCTTTGGGAGATGTAGCTTTCAATTTACTTACAAGCAAAGTGACATAAGACTTTTCAATTGTCATACAGAAATTCTGACCTTAATCTGAACTTTTTGATGCCAGTTCAGCCTTATGTCCATCCAGGTAACTTTTTAGGACTTGGACCTCCATAATTTAATCATGCTGAGGCTTATAGGAAATTAGCTTTCATTAAAACACAGGATAGATGGAAAACATGAACGAACTTTTCAACACAGATCTAAAATAGAGACTGTAAACTTCAAAACAGGTGGAAGCTGAAAATCACAGCTTTAATTTTAACTTACACTAGTGAATACAGGAGAAGGCAGCATTTGCGAAACAGTGGAAGCAAACATAATCAAAGGAGAGGTGATAAGTCATAGGTGCTTTCTCTGTGTGTGGGTATCTACTGCTTACAGAAAATTAAGTGGTTAGCTGAAGAGCTGGGATTTTTATAACCAATAGTTTGAACAATTAATTATTTGTGAGAGTCAGATCTAAGCCATATTGCTCAAAATAAGTAGTCTTCCCCAGAAATTGTCATACTGACATAAGTTAACCGCCTTGAAAACCAGGATATTTATCATTCTGGGTAAGAGTTAAAGATCTCACCTTAGCTTGGGCCCAGCTGGTCATTTTGTGGATTTCATCACTTCTAGCCCTGAGACGTAGTGTTTTCTAAGACTAGGTCATAGGCCTGCTCATCTTCTGATAAAAATTGTGTGCATACCCTTGCTTTAGGGTATTCATTTGTACCTATACTCAAGCAGCATTGATGCAATGTGATTACTGATTTAGGGAGCTTTGTCATCCTTCCTCTATTTTTTATTCTTCCTACTCCTTTTTCCTCTCACTTCTTCAAGCAGGCAAAACTGAGAGGGGAGAACGAAGACGGTGACTCCCTACATCCCCTAGGAATGAATAGGGGGAGAAGACATTCCTTCTGCTGTGAAGAAATGAGCTTCAGGCTGTCAGGCTGTTCATTTCAGTCCCCGAAGCCCTGTTTTAAGTGCTAGTGGCAGACTCTTGCCAGAGTATTGCTCATTCACTCCTGCTTTCCTTCACATGCAATCCATATGTGAAAGACCCAAGTTACAAATTCTCAGTAATGTCTTCCACTTGAATGCTATCACCTTAAACAAATTGCTCACTTCAGATCTTATCTTCTTTCCTTCCTTTTTCAAATCAGAACTTCTATTGTGCTCAATGGGACGTTTGATTATGAAGAGAAGAGTTTAATTTGAAAAGGAGGGAAGGTATATGTTATTTTTCTCTGATCACTGCTGTGGCATTCATTCTCAAATGTAGCATAGAAATTTCTTTCAAAAGTATTTGCTAGTTTGAACAAAATTATTCTAATTTTTTTTTTTTTTTTTTTTTAAATGAAAATTGGTGCCAGCTATGCATGAGAATAAGAAAATACTGCAGCCTTTATGGTAAGATAAGATAAATATGATTTACTGGATATTGAATTATTTTGAACATTTACCTGTGGACAAGTTAACCATGAGCCAGTTTTGTGCCCTTGTAGCCAAGAAGACAAAACGTATCTCCAGGTGCCTTAAGAAGAATGTGGCCACCACGTTGCGGGAGGTTTTCCTCCCCCTCTACTCTGACCTATTGAGACCACATCTGGAGTCTGGCGTCCAGTACTGGGCTCCTCAGTTCAAGAGAGACAAGGAACTATTGAAGAGAGTCCAATGGAGGCCTACTAAGATGATTAGGGAATTGGAGCATCTCTCTTTCAAGGAAAGGCTGAGAGACCTGTAGATGTTTAGCCTGGAGAAGAGAAAACCAAGAGGGGATCTTATTAATGCTTATAAATATCTAAAGGACTGGTGTCAAAAGGATGGGTCCAGATTCTTTTCAGTGTTGCTCAGTGACATGATAAGGGTTAATAGGCACAGGGTGAACACCAGGAAGTTCCATCTGAACATGACATAAAACTTAACTTTGAGGATGACAGAGAACGAGAACAGGCTGCCCAGAGAGGTTGTGAAGTCTCCTCTGGAGATACTCACAACCCATCTAGAAGTGTTCCCATGCAGTCTGCTCTAGGTGAGCCTGCTTTAGTAGGGGGGTTGGACTAGATGTTCTCTAGATGTCCCTTCCAACTCCTACTTTTCAGTGATAACATAGCATTGACTGAGAGAAAGATAAAAAATGATGCAACTTTTTCTTAAATCTGCCTTTCAAAAGCTAAATTACTGTGTTGTTATGTAAATAAAGTATGGCTAGCCTGAAGCTGAGAAGTACAGTTAATTACATGATTTTCTAAGGCAAGCCATGCTAATTTGCTCTAATGTTTGCATTTCCATTTTTATGAGTTTCTCTAGTTTCCACAAAGTTTATAATTCTCTTGTAAATCTAATGAAAAACATTTATGGTAATGCTTGTCTTGTAACAGATGTAGAACTCTATGACCTTGTGATTTTAACTGTTGTTATTGTAAAAGTTTTCTTTAGTAAGAATGATATCTTAAGGTGCAGGCAGCACTTCAGAAAGTAGCTCAATGACATCTGCATAATAGAAAACTGATGAACTGAATGGACACACCACTCCTACATTAAAGGATGTGTGCTCATGTGAGGGTGTGGATACACAAAAAAGAGGAAGCCAAGAGTATTAAATAGGTAGGCCAACTAGCCTTTATTTGTGTCTTTACAGATATGTGCTGATTTATCTTCCTTTTTCCTTCAAAATTATAAAAAATATGCTTTACCCTGGGGGTTACTAAATTAAAATTCAAGTGCGGGAACACAAATCATGTAGATACAGACTCTCAGGCTTGTCTACATTGCAAAGATTTCCATGCCTGACAGTGAGTCTTAAACATGAAATAGTTGGCAAAATAGTACCTACTGCTTTGTAGGAATGAAAACCAAACCAAAGAGTATTTAAGTTGAATCCCTCTTGACATTCTGTTGACCACTAGCTGACAGGTTCTAGGGCAATGAAGGGACACACATGAGTGGTAACACTGCAGAATGAGAAACCCATGAAACAGTCTGGGTTAGTTGAGAACAACATGATGATACCAAGAAATAGTGTTTTAGTCTTTGAGGGATGCTACTTGTTTGCTAACTGGAGGCAAAGCATTTTAGAAAAAAATAAACCTAAGCCCAAAAGTAACAATTAGGGAGAAGGACAAACATGACCACCAAAGAAAGAATCATCACTTTATTTTGTTGATAGCTCTTCTTTCAGTTAATTTGATTAGCTCAGATGCAGCTTATATTTTGTGTTACTTGTTATCCCTGGGAAAAAGGAAAATGTCAGTCATAAAGTTAAGAAGTGAAACCTACTAATGTAGTGTTTTTCCTTTGCATAAAAACAATGGTAATGAAAGCAGAAAACTAACCATTTATCTCACTGATTGTTACTGCTCCAGAATATGGTAAGTGAATTGAATATTATATTGTGCATATTTAGCATTTAACCGGATCATCAGGAAGCAAAGAATATTTACATATCCATAGCTGTACTTGAATAATTTTTTAACAGCCATAAACAATGTTTCAGCCAAGTTATAATTATCCGTAGAGCAAATTATTTTAGGAGACTGGATGTTTACTATACTAGATTGTTAAATGTCTTCAATTATGCTTACAATAAGCTTTAATAGAAATAAAGTTTTACAGGATTTTTTTGCAGATATAACTTTGACATTGTTAGTGCGAGTTTTGTACTCATCATTCACTTTTCTGGCATTCAGAAATGTGCCCTATCTTATGCTTGCTATTTCCCCATGCTTATACCTGCACATACACACTCATCATTTGGATCCTTTAACTATCAGTGTCTTTGAAGTCACAAGGCAAAATACACGGACAAAGCAAATGATGTGAGGAAAAATTATTTGATTTTTCCTTTTCCTCTTTTGTTCCTGAAGATGTTAGTAGAAAGCAAACTCCTTATGGACAAGAGACATAGCCAAAACAAAGGGGGAAAGGAAGAATTCTTCGGTGCATAAAAAACTGTTTGGTTCCATCTAGGTCAGTGAAGGCATCACAGATTTAAATCAGTGTTCAAAAGCATCTGGCCTGGGCACCATGCAATATCAGTCACCAAGACATGCTTGTAAATTATGAGACTGAACAGCCTACAGATTAAATAAAAATAATAATAATGTAGATTTTTACATTGTCCCTCCCTATTAGACACACCTGTCAATATCCATACATAGCTGTAGCAAGTGACACTTTTTATGAATTATTAACAAATAAATATTTGATAAGAATCCCAAATAGATGGCATGACAAAAAGGACTATATTAAGGACAATCTTCATTAAGCATGATCTCTGAGTATTAGACAATGAAAACTGCTCAACTGTCTCTTTAATGTAAATGTTATAGTGAACACAGAATTGAAGTTAGACACTTAAGTGGTAAGAAAACACTATTTCTCTTCGAATACTCCATTTATGAAATGGTTTCTAAAATTTTCAGATATATGCAATTCACCTTGAAATTTAGGCTACATACAGGTGTTATTTTCTTGACATTGTGTCATTTTGATGGAAAGAGTGCTATCAACCAGGCAACTGGGTTATCACCATTTACAACAGATCCCACACTGGGTACTACCATCCCCTCTGATACGTAGATGGTTGATAGTGTGAGAGCTTCTTAAACCACTCCAGTTAAATTAAACCAGACTAAGTTTAGCTGTTTAAAGACCAGCCTTTTGCAATTTGTGAGAATGTGGGCAAGACTATACCTGAGTTGATTATACCATCTGGATACACAAGGCTGTCAGCTGAAAATGATGCTGAAACCCTTCAGTTTATTTTACTTTCTCAGGCAACTGAATAGTGGTTTGGATTGAGACTCAGAGCATATTATTTGTCGAGGGATATCAAGGCTCAGCTCAGGTTTTGGTTGTTTGAATGGTACATCACTGCCCTGTTTAGTCTATGGATTATGGACAACTCATGGGCTGAGCTCTCTACACAGCTCCCCATAGATCACCTCTGCATAGAGAGGCCCTCAAGGTGATCTGAGACTAGGTCACTTTTACAACTCCCCATGAGTTGCCTGCATGTATTAAACATTACTCAAACTTGTTTATGAACTATGAGCCAGTTGATTCATACAGCTTGTAACAGTATTCCTTCACTAGAGTTACCACCTAATTTAAATAGAAATGCAAAGCATTAGTATGGCAGCATAAGGCACACATTCATATTGAAGTGTGTGCAAGAAGGTGTTGCGTTGTCCTCAACCTTGGCACACCAATTGTATGTTTGATTTGGACACTTGAAACTCATTTTTGCAGCTAGCTAAAAGACTTTATATTTTGAAGCTGGTATGTATGAATTTCATGTCCATTCCTACCTTCAAAATGGGTTAAACCCTTAAGTCATCTTGAAGGAAAATGTATAAATGGCACTGTTTTTATTTATCAATGAAAATAATAATGTGGCTAAGAAAAGCCTGTTACTTCATTTTTTGATGTAAGCATTACAGAAATAACATTATCTGTTCAAGCCCTAATTGAGGTCAGACACCTTACATGGATCACAAGGAAGGACCACTCATATTCATGTCCTCTGGTCACGGGTTAGTTATTACTGTGTTTTGTACAGTAGCTGCCTTTTGTTCCAGGTACAGCTGATAAGGTTTTAGTTATGTCAAGGCCTATGATTTCTCAGTTCCAGACACCGTCCTGAATAGTATGTTTTGAGCAGCAATATGCTGAATTCAGCAGTATGCTGAATTCACTTAGCACATTTTAAAGCATTTTCTTGCATTGACAGTTGGCATATTTTCTAAATGGATAATTTATTACCTAGCTTTGTACTCTACTTATATCTCCTATTAATTTCTTGTAGAGAAACAAACATTTCTGTTTATTCTTTCCATCTCTCTGAGTAATCTTGGCTCATAAATTGAAAGCCCTGCCAGTCATAAATTGCTTCACTTCTTCCAGCAAAATATTACAGGACACTCTCTGAAGAAAATGTAAATTATTTACATTATTCTAATTCTGTCAGTCTTTCTACATAGGCTAATAAAATGTTATGTTTAATTAATGAACTTAAAGAAGGGCATCAGACCATTAAAGGGCATAAACTATTTATAAGAAAAAAACAGATTATTGTTTTCAGCTTGAACATTCCCAGCTGTCATGCTTTCTCTTTGGAAGGACATCACTGAGGAGACACCAAATTTGGAGTTAAAACAAGTCAAAAACTTTCTTACCAAACTCTCAGTTATTACAGTCAGGTGTCACGTACAAGCTGCCTTTTTTTTCCTCCCTTGATTATACTGATCAACATGAGGATGATGAATTGTGTAAAGCAAACAACAGTACAAAAGGAATTTCTGTTCTGTCAGGCTTTCTTGTTTTTCAATTACAACAATATTTGGTTGAGATCATTGCCCAGAACTTATCAAATATTGTTGCAGATGTAGCCTACACCTCACTAAAACATAACTTCAATATCAATAAAAAGACAAAGGCAGTGCACTGTACACCTTCAAACAAAACTCCACTACTACTCTTGCTGTCCTAAAAGAATTAGGCTAAGGAAATGTTCTAAACCATAGTTAAGAGTACTAGTTTCACACAGTAATTCACATGCTTATAAGATCAGATCTCTTCAGTAGTTCAGCCTATTCTGGCCAATGTGAAACTCAATTGTATTCTGCAGTGATTTTATTATGTCCCTTGCCCCACATCCTTGCCTCAAGGAAATCTGGAGGCCCAAATCCTTGCTCCATGCAGGTTCATAGAAAACTTATAACTGGTTCTGATGAGATCTCAGGAAATTCTCTGAGCACTCTCTCAAAGTAATGTTACTTTCATTTTTCTTAATTTAGTATAATTTTCACGTATTTCCCTATATATGTCTAAGCTACCTGGCAGATGTTATTGTATGGTGTGTTACTTGTTGATATGCTGCTTTTACAAGTTACAGATATGTCTCTCTGTATATTGGAAGCTATTTAAAACAAAACCCAACTGTTGAACACTCATGATCATTGCAGTTGGACAGGAAGAAGGTATAAACTTTCCTTTGGGTTAGACACTGAACTCTCAAATGTCCTGTTGTATCTGGTTTATGCAACAAGGTTTTGGCAGTGGTGGGACTGCAGGGTGGCTTCTATAAAAAGACACCAGCAGCTGCCACCATGTTGGACACAGATACCAGTTAGGTCCAAAATGTATCCACTGCTGGCAAAAGGTGAGCCTATCAGTGATGCTGGTGGCACATCTGTGATAATGTATTTAAGAAAGGGTAAAAAAATGCTGTGCAGCAGCTATGAGAATGGAGTGAGAAAATGTGAAACAGACCTGCAGACACTATCAGATAAAAAACAGGGGGAGGAGGTACTCCAGGTGCCTGATCACAGATTCCCCTGAGCTTGTGTTGAAAACTGTGGTAATGCAAATTGGCCCAGTGCAGCCTATGGAGGACCCTAGTGAAGCCAATATCCATTTGCAGCCTGTTGGGGCCCCCACAGCGCAGCAAGTGAACATGTCCTGAAGGAATCTGCAGCCGTGGACAGCCCCCACTGGAGCAGGCTCCAGTCTGGAGCTGTGGCCTGTGGACAGAAGTCCGTACAGGAGCAGGTTTTCTGACAGGACCTGTGACCCATGAGGTATGCAAACTGCATTCCTGAAGGATTGTAGCCCATGTAAAGGACACATGTTAGAGCAGGGAAAGAGCATGAGGAGGAAGGAATGATAGAAACAAGTGTTATGGACTGACCACAACCCCAATCCCCCATCCTTCTGTCCTTGCTCTGTTATTAATTGGAAAGAAATTAAATTAATTTTCCCCAGGCAAAGTCTGGTTTGCCCATAATGGTAATTGATGAGTGGTCTTCCTGTCTTTATCTTGACTCACAACATTTTCATGTCATTTTCTCCCCCTGTCCTGCAGAGGAGAAAGAGTGAAAGAGCAGCTGGGTGGAAGCCAGACAAGGTTAACCCACCACACCTGTCTTTTTAGAATCAGCTTCCTCTTGGTAATATCCATAGTATATATGGAAGTATTCTCTAAAGCTTTAAGCTTTGAGACATCCCTGAAAAAAACATGCATGTTTCTTAACTGAGCTTTAATTGATCTACAGCCATCTTCACTGCTCACTTACCCCCACACACTTAGTCATTCTCCAAATCTAGATTGATACAGTCTAGAAAGTCACACAAACTGGTTTGTTTCCATAAGAAAGAGAGTGTCATGGTGATGAGGAGGAGTAAAAAGTCATCAATGACACCATCAGTTGAGACTCCATGTACTGAAGTGTTTATGGTGGTACCTGATAAAATTTGATAGTATTACTCGTGGCTTGGAGGCAGAAATCAGTTGTAAAACACAACAGATTTTTTTTTTATTATAATTTGTTCTGTTTAATGGCCAGAAATATGCCATTCTTTACACTGTAATGGTTTAGGGTCAAGGTGGCCCCTTAGACCTATAACAAATGCTCTCTGTTAACCCCCCTCCCTGGGGAAGAGAAAGGGATTAAGGGAGAGAGATTTAGGGATTAGAAAAGTCAATTAGAACAGCTTTAATGAAAATGAAAATAATAAAAATGGAATATATAGAAATGTATACAAAACCAGTATTGAAGCCAACCTCCCTGATGGTAATTACATCACTGATGCTGTGGAGCAGGCACTGGGAGAGTCCCAGACTGGGCCCCACAGCAGACGGGAGCTGTGTTCAGCAGCTGGATTCTGGTGCCGAATTCAGGAACACACAGATTGGGATTGAAGGCAGAATGGACAAAGTCCTCCTCAGAGGCTCTGAGGAAGGAACCAGAAGAAGACCTGAGCTGAGCTAAGCAAAGCCAGCAAAGTGGGACAAGAGGGACAAGACCCATGTGATCTCTCAGCTTTATACTGAATATAACATATTGGTCAGTTTAGGGTCACCTGTCCTCTCCACTCCTTGCTGCAGGTGTGGCCTTTTACTTACTGCACCACCCAATGTGGTACACATGATCCAGCAGTGGTCTTGGTCTGCACACCATTCCTTGGTACTAACTCTAAACATGGGATGTTATCATTGCTAGAAGCAGATGCTGCCTGGGAAAACGGTCTGCCAACTTCAGACAGTGCAGTTAGAAGAACTGAGATGAAAAGTAAAAATCACTGAACAGAATTAGTTCTGTTTTCACTCAAACCAGAACAACTGCTTTTCCATTAATTGAACAGATATTCCTTCACTGCTTTAGTCTTCTTAGCCATGTCTTGAGCTAAAAACCATGTGAAAAATACTGTTCACTATGACAGAATCATAGTCACATATTTTGATTCCAAAATTTTGATTACATTCATGTGTTGCTTTTTAAGATGTTGTTTTAGGTTATACCCTCAATATCCCTAGTCCAATGCATTGATGTATCTCTAATGGGTTATCCTTGGCTGCTGAGGTGTGTTACTGTCCTTACATGGTAGTGCAAAAGAAACAGCTAACAATTTTTTCTTACTGAGCTACAGTAATGGGTTTTGACTGTTGCCAGGAACATTAGTGAGGCTATACACAAGTAGGGATTGGTGTGATCACTGTAAGGCTGTCCTATTACTTGAGCTTTGAGGGCACCATGCATGGGGCAGTCAGCTACAGCAAGGTTTCCCCCAGGCACTTTGGATATTGGCAATGAAGAAAGCTCTTAGGAGGAGTTTTCAGGTATGGTCTTAAATAGTCCTTTGGGGCAATTCAATTCTTGAAACTCTGTTCATTACAGACCAAAGGGAGAAGATTATTACATTAGTGTATGCACCTCTGGACAAAAAAACATCTGCTGTATTTGTGAGGAATGAGTTCATCACCTCACACAGTTACATTAGAGAATGCTGTAAATCTAACAACCTCATATTTTTTATCAAAATGTGTAGTGTTCATCATAAACATGCAAGATTTCATATGCAAGGTACTTTAATTCTTATAAACAACACACTAATGCTTTCCATGTGGCCATTTGGCACCTAGCAGTTCACATAAACTCCCCCTATTAAGTTTACTTTCTAAAAGGTCCTGAATACTAACAGGTCTGATTTATTCATTCTTTGTATTATAAAGGGAAAGCAAAGAACACCTGATAAACTCTGCTTTCAACAAGCCACTGGCACAGTATTTTGGAAGCTGACAGTTCCAATGAAAACCTGACAGGAGGTCAGAAACCCTTCACGAGCCTGTGGAAACAGAGTGGTCAGAATAAACTCAAGCTTCATGGCTTGATAAGACAGAATTTTCCCAAAGGCTGCATCTGTTAATAACTTCTACTCACATAAGTTTCCAAAATGCTCTGGAGAGTTTTCCTCTCATTTCAATAGTGAAGGAACCGTAAAGTATGTGTAAGCAGTTAGACTTTACAAGAAACACAGTGAAATAAAAAGGATCCTTATCTTAATTACTTTGGAGAAAAGAAGTCTTAAAAAAAAAGGTTTTGTTTGTCTTTCTTCATCCACTAAGTATAATTTAACAAGCCTCCACCTGCCACCCCTGTAGTTGATAGAAGTTTAGTTAACCAGAGAGGAAAAAGAGGTATTCAGGTTTCCAAACACTCACTACTGAAAAAGAACATGAGAGGGGACATACATCTGCTTCTGTTCAAATTCTGGCATACCTCAGTTCATGAAAGACAGGAATAAAACTTTTTTGAATACAAAAGGGCTAAGGATTTTTTTTTTTTTTTAAATACATTTCTGACTTAAATGATATAGGCTGTGTTTTCAAACATGCAATCTGATATACTTGAAAAAATAAACCCAAAAATCTTTCTTAAGAAAGGTTAAAAATATTTAAACAGTTAACCCAGGAAGATAATGATACAGGAAAAGAAATTTCTCCTATTTACAAGGATTTACTCTTTTCTTAAAAAAAATAAGCTTATAATAAATTACCATACCTTAAACTATGCTAGATAGCCACTTTCTTCATATGTTTCCTTGATTTCAATAATGTCTACCAGCACTTTCTAGTCATCATCTCCAAAGGCAGGACACAAAACCCCAAATAACAGCCAAATCTGATGGCAAACAAAAAAATCAATATCAGTGAAAATATCATTTTACTTATTCTCTCATCTCTTTACTTCCATTCTTGAGTTAGCATTACTGTTGCTGTAAGCAGATAAATATTCATCAAGATAAATCCCACTTAATTTCATGTAAAAACGTGTTATCACCATAGGCTGTTATTTTTTAAAAACTCTCTACCTCAAGATATGAAAGTATTTGCCAGATTTACTTTAGTAATTTTTAATCATGATCCCAGGCCCATACATGTTTGACTCTTGAATTATTTTGGATCTTCTTTGGCTATACAGGTTATGGATTCACACTGTATTGAAGTAGTTAATATAAAAAATGGCACTTAAAAATTTCATGTCAGAAGATTTACATACTGTCTCCTGTGAAACAGCACTACTAAATTTTTCAGGGTCAAAACTGCTTAAACATTAAACCTCTGAAAATAGAGTTGAGGATACTTACTGATTATAAGATCAGGAAAAAATATACATTTATTCCCTTAAGAGATATTAATACCTGTAACATCATCTTCTACATGAGCTATGTCATTTATAAGAAGACGTATAGTGAAACCATTGGACTGCAGATGCATGCAAGACTTTGTAGTATGTGGCTTTCTTTATATTAAGAAGAATATGGAGCAACTTTTTTTTCCCATGTGGCTGTGCTCTCTTTTTAGCATTTGATAAAAAAATAATTTTAAAAACACCACAGGTTCAATTAATTGTGGAAATATACACTAAATTGCACAAGAATGCATTATCTATAGTTGCCAAATCTTGAACAAAATGCAAGATGAGACACTTCTACATTTGTAGAAAAAAAATGTAGTACATGGAAAATGCAGTAATATATATGATTTAACTATTTTTACATATAGATTGTAAGACATTCAGCAGTAAAGGTTGTGAAGTTAAGGAAAATGTGACAATTTTCACTGTAGTTTGAACTTCAATTTTCCTTCTCTGACCAGAAGTTGCTTGTTACATACAGGACAATATCCAAAAAGACCTTCTTCCATGAACTATCAACCCTAAAACAGCAAAAGAAAAGTCTTTCCAAAATCTTCACTGAAGGATTATGCAACCAATAACAACAGTAAGATTCTACCTCCATTAGAAAAAACTTGTCCCATACCTTGCAAAATAATCTTCAGTGTTTGATGTTCAAGGATGTAAAAAACAGGAGAAAAGTATTAATTAATCTGATAAGAAAACAAATGTTCGAAAACCATTAGAGAGGATGCTGTGCTTACAGCTTCACAAATGACTTGTTACCAAACTCAGGTCTGATGGCAAATGTTAAGACTTCCATACATCTGCTTAGCCATGAGACTGCTTTTTTTTTTTTCCCTTTGTCTTCACTTTAACTTAAACCTGGATTACTTAGCAAATGTCTCTGTAGAAGAATGCAGACAACTGTCTTCCCACAGGAACTCTCTCTGGACCAGGAGCTGGAAGACGATGATATATACCTGTACCTGTGCATTTAACCCCCTTTCTAAAATAGAGAATATTAACTTGAACTCAGTGTTGTGTAACATGGGCTAAGACCCCATTGGATAAGGTCAGCTCAGGTCACAAATGGATAAAAAACCTACATATAAATGCCTTTATAAACATATATAAAGACACAGAATTCTTCTCCAGAAGCCAACAGTTAAAAAGGACATTCCTGTTCTATTCTAACATGCTAATTGGCAAAAATGTGCAGACACTGTTGAAGACAGTTCTGAACCAATTTACAAGTTTCCCATCTTTTCACTTTAGAATTCGCAAGATGTTGCACATATTGGCCAGTGTAAATGCTCCTGTGACATTTGGAAGGAGATGCAGTGTTTCAAGTCATTGAGGCTTCCATTAAACTTTTTTATTATCCATCTAAGCAGAACCTTGGACCACAGCCCCTCTGCTGGAGGAACTTTGCCTGGCAGACCATTCTACTACGGGATCAATCAGAGATGCAATGCCTTTTTCTATTTCTGTTCCAATAAGATCTCCTCAACCTTTTTTTACGCTTTATCATGCTCTTCTGTGCTCTGCTGTACTAAAAGCAAGTACTCTTGTTTGTAATGCATAAACACATTAGTGTAATCCTGTCAACCAGAAAATCAAAAATGGTTGGTGAGGACAATGAAAGGGATCTGCTGAAGCAAAAATATTCCATCATATTAATAGCTGTTCAGGAACCAGCTGCTGAGATTACAAGTTAAAATAGGAAAACATTGCATTCTCATTTCCCAGGTGAAGTTGTGCAGTGAGAGGAGTCAGGCCAGTTTTTAAAGTGTATGAATTCTTTTGAAAATATGAGTACAATTAAAATAACACTATTATTTACCAGTAATTAGCCTTGTCAACCCAGGAGTGATTGGCGTATGAGTTTCCTAGAACTTTGCTTCTTACTTGAAATTATATCATCTCATAACCTTTTGGTAGGATATTTTAAAAAAATTTTAAAAAATGAGCAAAAATGTTCCAACAGTTTCTATAAGGCTCTAGTCTTCATATTAGCTATAGACCACAAATTTTAATTTGATGACAATATTTACTTTGAACTGCAGAGTATCAGGATAAAACTCATTTTATTATTAGAAATCAAAATAAGTCTTCTCATTTGTTTCTACCTGAAAGTGCAAATAAGGAACCTTTAACCTAGCTATACATCACCCATTATGCCACCCATATTCTGGTACTTTCAATGCTTGAGCAGCCTGGATATGTCTGAGATCAAGTTAAAGCAGGGTCAGGAAAATTCTTCAATTCTTTCCCTTACTGGCCCAAATTGTTTTACCTTTAGGAAAAGAATTAACAAATTTTACATATACAAGTTAAAAGAGGACATACTGAAAGGTCCCTTAAAAAAAAAAAAAAAGATCTCTATAAAGACATGAGTATCAATTGTAAGCTTGTGGGCACTGTTGTTCCTCTTACTGCTAGTATTAGAGATTTCTTTAAAATTATTTATTTTTACCACAATTATGAAGTATTTTTAGTTCACTAATCCAGTGCAAAAGTCTAGGTTTTCCTTTTGTCTGTAGGTATATGCAAGAAATGGTATTCTACTTCATTTACAGGAAGGCAAATATTTAGTTGCCAATAGGATGAACTCTTCCCCAACCACTTTATTAGCTCTCTTCAGCCATCTCAAAGTTCACACTTTCATGTGTCACTCAGCTATGCCTTGGTTCCCTCCAGGAAGTGGCCATCTTTAAACAGAGCCCTTCTCTACTTTTAACCACATATATTATTCAGAATGGTGCCATACAGTTAATTTGAAATTAATATTCTGCCATGGGATTAGAAGAAAATAGAAAAATCTCTCTTTCTCTCTCTTTTTGCATTCACTTCATTTTAGTTTTCCCCCTTCCCCATTTCCATGTTTGTGTTCTTTCCTGTCCTACACCCAAAGGAACTGTGGGGAGCTGTGCCGAGCTACAGTGCATTTCTGTATTTATCTAACTTTTTTTTAACTGTCTTTTCCTTCTTATTCAAGAATACAGACACTGAATGCACATGTTTCTCATAAACATAAAGTGTGTGCAGCTGGGCGGCAATGCAAATACTTTTTCAATTAATGCATAGAGTTCATGATGCCCCTGGTAGAGTCACTGGAGATTGATGAGGACACATTATGGAATATTTAAGGCTGGAGACTCAAAGCGTTTGCAGTTGACATGGCCTACCAACAAACTGTGGGTAACAGCACCAGGTAAGTAGCCAAGTTGTCAGAAGTAGCCAATTCCTTCTATTAGAGAACAGGTGGTATCACTAAATTTAGATTAATGAAAAAAAGGAGAAAAAATATTAATCTTTAAAAATTTATTTTTTTTTAATTTGCATGTTATTTATCTAAATTCCTCTTTTGTGTTTATGCCATGAATAGTTCTTAATCACACACTGGCTCTGTGAGTGGCTGCAGAGACACTTCTGCTCTTTCTGGAGGCATCATATAAAGAAATTGATGGAAAAATGCAGCCAAGATTTCAGAACAAGGATGAAAAGAGTGGCATCTGTTTTCTTGTGCTATGAACTTTCTAGAATTAGGTGCAGTGTTGGAGGAAGAGCAGAGTCAAAGCTTTCATAATATAAATGGTCAGGTCCACCACATTGATAGTATCCAAACATATCTGTTTCCCTGTTGAAGCTTCTGGAGCAAGATGTGTATTTCTCTGTGTGTTTAAGGGGAACTGATTAAGAATATCCATCTAACTTCTGAATAACGTTTTAAAACAGAAGACATACTTGTTTTATATAGAACCATATTATATCGCTCTGATGTTGAGTTGTCAATATCTTAGGGGCCACTGGCAGAACAAGGAGTTAATGTGAAAAGCATGGTGGAGTCTGGCTCTAGGTGATTGTGCTAAATATTATTTCAACTAAGCAGAACTACATTAGATGCAATCTAGTACTGTGATGAAGATCCAAACAATGTGGGAAGCCTTTCATGCTTCCAAACATAACGAATACTCAGCTGCTCAGTGTAGGCAGGAGCAGAGGCTGTTAAGTTATGCAGCCATCGTAAAGGAAGAAGTCCATAATAGAAGTTGTCAAAATCCAAGGAAATGGTTTTCTTGCAGATGTCAGGAGATACAAAAGTATACATACAGAGGTCCATTTGCACAACAGTCAAACACTACAGGAACTCCTACTTCTTATAAAATACTTAAGTAACGCTTTATTGCTCAGAAGATAGGAAAGAAAAGAGCCTTTTCTTATCATAAATTACATTCTTTGGAAGACTGGGCAAGGAAACAGTAGCAGTGAGGACAGGATCATGTAATTATATCTACTGACCTTCAAACATCTGTAGTCTGAGAAACAAGGAGATAAAATGGAATAAATTCAGAATTAAGAGGAACTTCTCAAACATATAGGAGGATAAAAGTATGATGAGGGATTCTAACATTGCATAAAAAAATTGCTGCTCAGACTGTACACAACATTATGGAATAGCTCATGGAATAATGTAAATGTTTTCCTCTTATAGCCTCTTTATTTTGCTCTTTAACAGTTTTAGTTGTTGTACAGTACTGCCATCTCACTCCTCTATTTGCCTCTGAATATTCACAAATTTCCATTCAGTGAAGATGAAAGGAGCAGACCATTGTTGCTGGAGTGTGAGTTAACACAGGAAATTTAAAATGTAATAAATTTATGAGACATTAATTAGTCATCAGTAGCTCCTTGTGCATACACTTTGTTGCTTTAATGACTGAGATAGCTTAATTTACTTCAGAAATGGAGCAAACTATCCTTCAGAGAAAAGAGCAACACAGGTGATTACATGGGAAGTTATTGTACAGCAGCTAAAAAATTGAAGTAAAATAAAAAAAATCTTTCCATATAGAAAACAAATCTAACAAAAATACCACAGTAAGGCTTACATACACCTGTGACAAAAAAAAAAAAAAAAAAGAGACCTGGAAGGCAAAAAATAATATGATATGATTTAAAAGAAAGTCATACGAGGTTACTTAAGCTAAATGTATCTCTATTTAACATAATTGTCAGCAGCATAAATTACTGCAGGCTAATATACATTAAGATTGCTGAAATTATTATAAATAGCCAAAGGTATAAAACCAACAGAAGATTTTTTTTATACCTTGAGGAAACTAGAGTTTGGAAAAGTCAGTGAATTTACTGGACTATCAAGAACTTAAAGATGTAGTTAAGGAAATCAGATATGTTAAGAAGCTAAACTATCTGTTTCTATTAGCTTTTAGTGGAGTGGCTGAAAGTATGGATATCCAGAACATGGTCTTTTTGAAAAGAAAAGATAAGGCCAGTGAGGCTGGGATTCAAAATCTTATTTCATATTTACAGGGATTGGATGACTACCTACTGTTGAACTAATGTGTGTGAAGGAGAACATAAAGCTTAATTCTTCATGACTCTTGAAATTGAGTGGAGATCATTACAGTGGGCACAGACTCCTACAGAGATTTATACCTTTCTCCAACTACAGATGTTTTACATCACCACTGGAAAGACAATATCAGACTTAATGAACTTTCACATGGCTCAAGGGTAATAAAGCTCTTATGAGTTAAGCAGACAGGTAATTGTTGCAAAGAAGTGCTAGGGAAAAGAAAAAAATAAATAAAACCAAATACAAAATAATTTAAATACCAGTAAATTACCTGGTGTCAATGGCATATCTGGTAGTCAGATTGACATGTGAGCATGAAATCAGTAAGCCATAATACAGCATCTCCCTTGAAAAAACCAACAACCTACTCTTCTGGGTAAACTGTAAAGTATGAAAAACTGTACTTTTAGGATCTGAGGTTTTTTTATTTGTTTGGTTTGGGTTTAAGTAAGACTAATTAATAGAAAACAAATAACTGTATAATGAAGGAAATCAAAAGAAAGTTTGATATGTGGAAAGAGCTTACTTAACAAAGTGACAAAGGGATTTGCCTCAGAGATGGTACATGACATTTTCTGTATAGAGTCTTCTCAAGTCATCTATCCAAGGAAGAGTAGCAAATACATTTTTTGTCTTTTTTGGATTACATCAATATGATGCAGCTGCTGCCTCAGCCAGAGAAAGAAACATTCTCCCCACGTAAGAAATAATTAAGTATGGGTGAATGCCAAAAGTAGGACAACTTTTAAATTGAAAGCTCTAAACATTATGGACAGCCCTGGATGTGGGATTGTTTTTAGTATTTGAAATAATAGTAGAAACCTCTTTTTTTTGCATTTGAACCTGTTTAAAACAGACTTGAATGATGCATATGCTCTGAATATTTTTAAATAGAATTTTAATAAAACTCCAGGAGAAAGACTGGTTGAAACAATTTAAGATTAAAGGAAAAAAAAATTCTGAAACTAAATTTTATATTGCAAAATCATGTGATTATCATACTATGGCATTTGGTAAGTAAAAATGAACTTAATTTTTTACTATATAAGAAAACTAAAAAGATTGACTACAAAGCTGAAGGAAGCAGAGTTTTATTGCCTAAATGGTCTATGTTTTTCTCAAGTAACACTGTTTCCAAAAGAAAACCTCAGATAATATTTTGTAGTTTCATTCTTTGGTGACTTATAGGATTTTTTCATTGATGAATGCAGCTACCAGTCATAAATAAAATCTCAGAAGACAAAATCCCATGTAACTTAAAGTGAAGGAATTTCCTAATTATTAAGAGTGAAGAAAACTGTTGCTTTCATAAGAACTAAATGTCATTTTGCTCTCCAGAATACAAACCTACAAAAACACTGATTTTTTTTCAAAGCTTATGAAATACAGTACCTTTGAAAAACTGGAGGGAGTTACAAATCTCCAGCCAAGCCATCAGAGATACTAACGTGTTCGGTGATTAAATGTGGCCATAGGCTTTCTAATTAGTGAATTTTCAGAAAGAAAAGCATAGTGAAAAAGTATTATAACAAATCACGGACAAAGGATATCTTGGTTACTTACACTGGTATTGATGTTATACATGCATATGGGAAAAATGGTCTTAGCAATATTGCAACTCATACTTTTCAAATGGAAATAAGTTGAAGTAATATATTTTAATGAAAATTACCAATGCTTGTTATAAATCAACTACTCACATATATGCCAAATGCTGTTAAAACCATGCATGGAAAAGCTTTTATTTTTCCTCTTTCCAAATTTTAGTCAGAGTTGATTTTTTTTGTGATGCATTCATTGACTGAAACTGTCATTTATTCCCCAAATATAGTGAAGATCTTGATGACTTTCTTGCTCTTCCTAGTGAATATTCAGTTGATTTCTCTTATGCTCAAAATCAGTCATCCTTCCATTTTTTAGAACTCTTGTTCCAAATCACTATCCAATATGGAAGGCATTCATGTAAAAATAAAAGTTGTTGAAATAACTAATGACAATCAAAAAGGGTTTATGCAACTTTTATTTAGTTCTGCCAAATAAACATGATATAAAAAAAATTGGATGACAAAACAAAAGCTCAGTAAGTATGATAGATGTTGGCAAGACATTTTACTTACTCTTTAGTGTCATAGTGGTTATAAGAATTTCACTAAATCGAAGTAGATAATTAAAACTGGATGAAGACTTAAATTCTAAAATTAATGCAATTTGCCAATACATCATCATAGTTCAGGTATAAGCACCACAGAGATCTAAGTTTTGCTTCATAGCAGCTCAAGTTTTCTATCAAATTTATGGGAGAAAATAAAAGTAATCAGTGTCACAGTTTACAATGGTGTAAACTTTCTACACTGCTAAATAATAATGATGACAGAGAACAGTTTTACAGAATACTCTGGATGACTTGGTAAGGTAAACTCCATTGAACAAAAAATTAATTTACAGAACTAAGTCAAACTACATATGTCTAAGAATATAAACTGTCAACAGGGGAATATGATGACACTCCTGAGAATTTAGTTGTACTGAAAAAAAAAAAAAAAAAGAAGTGGAATCAGATCAGGAAAGATCTTATTTAATTATGTATATCTGGAAAGCTTTTTTTTAGTAAGCACAATAAGATCAATTCATGTCATATGCTCAAAAAGGGATTAAGAGTTGATTTGCCTGTGATCTACAAGTAACAACATGGGAAGTGACTCCTGAGAGCACTGTTTACTATGAAAAGAGGTATCAAAACCTGACGAAAGCTGTCTTGTACATGGTTTAACCTTTCAGGATAATTTACCAAATAAAACAAGTAGGGATGTGCTGGATTCTGCCTCTCCGGAAGTATGTACACGAAGATGGGATAACTTTCAGATGGATGTGCTAAAATTTAGAGAAAGTGTAGGCTGAATGCAGGAACTGCTGGGTGAGTTTCTATGGCCTGTGTTATTTAGGAAGTCGGATTATAAAATCTTGTAATGTTCCTTCTAATTTTAAAAATCTGTTAGCCTTTTTTGATTGAGTCTTTTACTTCTCTGCTATGCTTTCTACAGGGAGTGAAAATGGTGAGGAGAAGCACAATGAACATCTAACCTTGGAACAGAAAAGCAAAATCAATTGATTCAAAAAGCCTCGTAACGGTTAACAGAATATTTAATTAAAAATAGCCCTTGAGAATTTTAATGTGGAAGAGCATAGGAGCTTGGAACTGCCTATATCTTCTTATTAAAGACTCTTTACTCATGAGATTGTCAATTAAATGAACAATTATTTGTGCTAATTAAAATATGAAATGGCAATATATTTTCTACTCGTTCAGTATTTGTTAAAGTGAGCTTGTGAATGAAATAGCCTTCTAAATTATATCTGAACAAACTGTGCTTTCTGGTTAAAGCAATAGGAAAGAATTAGCTGCCCTATATATAATTGCTATATATCCTTTATATATCCTATATATCCTTATTATGAAGAATTCCAACTCCGAGAAAATGTTTTAAATGAAGCTCCTAAATTAGATATAAAAGTATCAAGCTATAAAAAGTGCAAACTTGACACAAACTGGAAGAATTCTAGGGTGAGAGTCATCTGACCATGTTTCAGATGTGTATTTTAGATGTGTATTTTGTGCAATGAGCAGAAACTGGAACACAGGAAGTTCTACCTCAACATGAGGGAAAGCTTCCCTACTGTGAGGGTGACAGAGCCTGTGGAAAGGCTGCCTGGTTATGAAGTCTCCTTCTCTGGAGACTTACAAAGCCCACCTGTTCTTGTGCAACCTACTCTAGGTGAACCTGCTGTGGCAGGGGGGTTGGACTAGATGATCACCAGAGGTCTCTTCCAACCCCTAACGTTCTGTGAGTCTGTTATTTCAGGATGGAATTAATTGCATCACAGACTGTACATTTCTCTCCATTGATTCTACAGATATCCTAATGGGATGAAATCAGCTTGCAGGTTCAGATATTGAAATGTCTAGAGATATTTTAGGTGACTGAACTCCCACTGCAGTTCATGAAGATCTAATTAACAATTTAATGGAGCCTAGAGCCACTCATCTGACTACAAACATGTGTCTGTTCAAGGATTAGCTGAATCTCTTTCTGGAGTCCATCACCTGTATTAACTACAGCTGGATAACTGTAGTGGGGGCCTAGACACATAGCTCTTATTTAGACACCAAAATATTCATATTCTTAAAGAGATAAAGTCATAAAGTTATAAAATAAAAAAAAAAAGAAAAAGAAAAAAGAAAAAGGTATTCTGTATCCCCAACTCACTGCAGAAATAATATATACAACTACTAGTGTTTTGGGAGGTCAGCAGGAAATCAAGGAAGTACACCATGTTGCATATCTATTATAAACTCAGTTTAAAAGACAGTGCAAGGCCTCACATCTACCCCAGCACATCTTTTCAATGCAACAAAGTAAGAGCAAGCTGCTGACCCTAAAAACCCTGCATTCAGCCTGAAGGATCCCTCTTGAGCAAGCACAATGGTAAATACAAAAAATGCACTGTACCCTTTCCTCTGCACAGGGTGCAATGTCGGAGGCTGAGGTTTGCAGAACATGAATTGACATGAAAATGCAAATCTCCATACAGTGTCTGAACCTGCTGCAGTGCACAAGAAGTTCAGGAAAGACTGCAGGAATGTAGGCAAGCTGGAGCTCCCTAAATTGTGTCAGCTATCATCAGCCAAAACAGCAGTCCCCACCTGGGAAAGCTTGAAGACATTATCAAGCTCCTTTTGGTTCTCAGGGGTGTAACATGTAAATGTATTTTGTTTAATTTGCTCCCAAATTTCAGTACAGAATTAAATATATGCAAATCACACACCAAGCTGAATTCTCAGCTGTCCATTTCTAGGGAATTTCCTTCCCTTCAAACAACCTACCAACTCCTTTTTCAAAAAGGACTCATAAACAAATATGTACTTTGGCTCAAAGCAGAGAAGATTGACTACAGTTTGTCTGACCACAGTAAAATGCTCCTGCCTCTTTCTGACAGTTTGACACATTGGGAAGTTATGCAGACTGACACAAAGGTAGACTTAAAACCAGGAGTAGGAGAAGCAGGCAAAGAGAGCAGTAACAAATTAGGGTTAAGAGGATTGGATTTTACACATTTAATTTTTTACATATAGAAGAAAAAAATACCATAGGGATACTCAAAAGGCAATTAAAAAGATTAAAAAAAAAAAAAAAAAAGCCATAGAAGATGGTTATGGTTATAAGATGTGCAAAGAATAAGCAACTTGAAACCAATGCAGAAGCAATATAGAAACTAGTGAAGGGATTCAAGAAAGGGGAGAAATAAAGCAGCAGGTAATTGACGTGATGTAGACAGCTGTGCTTCTCTCGATCAGCCCAGTTTCCAGTCATTGATTTTTCACTCAACAGCTCAGAGCATCTCTGGAAATTAGGCTTGCTACAACTGATAACCGAGTCCCATATTAATGTTTGCATTTTTTCCCAATTTGTATGTTGGGTAAGTGAATAAAATTTTTCTTTGATTTTTGACTTCAGTATTTCACCTGAGACTTCTGATTGACTTTTTAGTTGAGTGTAATGTACCACATAAAAAAAAAAATTAATTTGAAAATCAAATACAATCTTCTACTGACCAGTCTGGAGCTGTAACTGGGAAACATGGAGCAGCTGTTGAATCTTTGGGATAGTTGTGGCATCTGAGAAGCTGGATAATCACTGGAACAATTTTCTCACTATTTAACCTAATCTATGTGTATTCAACAGTCTGGCCCTTTATCGGGTAAATACAGCAGCCATGCAGTTGTGGAAGTAAAGAAAGAAAGACTGTCTAGCCATACAGTTAAGTGAAGTCATAGTTAAACAATGAATAGGGTAAGTTGTGCTCAGAATTATCTGATTCAGGCTAAATTCTTTGCTTCTGTTTTATTGCCTTTATAAATGGTAGATGTTATCCATATTAATATGTTGTAGAAATGCCAAAATAAATGGTTCAGAAGCTATTGCTCTCATAAATGGAAATTATAAAAATGTATTTTCAATTGGTATGTGATGGATTTTCTATTCAGTTGGGGGTATGTCTCATTGAAATCCTTGTCCCCTTGAAGTGAACAGGCAGTTTGTTACTGACTTTAAGGTACCAAACATTCATGGTAAATCTTTGTTTTCACTCTTTTTGGCCCCATTCTTCCATCCATTGTACTTGTCAGAGTTATGCAGGGCTTGAAAGCTCTGTAAATGTGATGATAGGCCATACTATTTTAAACAACATTCACTGACTAAATAACGCATGGAGTTTTTTACCAATGCAAGCTTCTTTAAAGTTCTGAGTATGTAAGCAATGTTTTTGTAATCCCTTTTAAGTATCTGACAGATTACATAAAAAGGTTTTAGTAATTCTGACAGACAAAGTTCATTCATGACTCAAATGAGCTTTTCATTTCCCTTGTTTCCCCCATCCCCTTCTCCTTGCATAGTATAGCTTTGTGTACACTGAGGTTGTCCTTCAACAGAGAGAACAAATGTCAGGTCAAGTACAATCAAAATAAACAGTTTCTTTAATAATACCTTTATTAAGTGTAATCTCTGTTCTTTTACATTTATTTGTTTAAAGGTGAATTTATTTGCTGTTTTTCCCGTGTTACTGATCCTTCATTTCTTGGACCTCCCCACTGAGGCAAGAAACAAAACTAATTAGAACCATGAATATTTATATGAGAAACTGTTTACATAAAGTGAACCCTTTTTTCTTTTACTGATCAACTGCCAGTAATCTGTAGGATACTGTCCTGGTTTGAATGAGAACAGAACTGATTCTGTTCAGTGATTTTACTTTTCAGTTCAGTTCTTCTAACTGCACTGTCTGAAGTTAGCAGCCTGTTTTCCCAGGTGGTGTCTGCTGCTGGCAGTGAGAACACCCCATGTTTAGAGTTACTACCAAGGACTGGTGTGCAGACCAAGGCCACTGCTGGATCTTGTGTACCACATTGCAGGGTGCAGGAAAGTGAAAGGCTGGACCTGCAGGGAGGAGCGGACAGGGCAGGTGATCCCAAACTGACCAATGAGGTATCCATCCCATATACATCATATTTGGTATAAAGCAGAGGGATCTGGAGGGTCTAGCTCTCTCTAGGGCCTCCCAGGCTTTTCTCCCCTCTTGGACTGCTTTTCCAGCTTTGCTCAGCTTGGCTCAGGTCCTCCTTTCAGTTCCTTCCTCAGAGCATCCAGGAGGACTCTGTTCTGCCTCTATCCCAATCTGTGTGTTCCTGAATCTGGTACCAGAATCCAGCTCCTGAACACAGCTCCCATCTGCTGCTGGGCCCAGTCTGGGACTTCCCTGGTGCCTGCTCCACATCATCAGTGATGATGGTGATGTAACTACCATCAGTGGGGTTGGGTTTGATACTGGTTTTGTATATATTTGTATATATTCTATTTTTATTATTATTATTTTCATTTTCATTAAATCTGTTCTAGTTTCCTTTTCTAATTTCCAAAACTCTCTCCCTTATTCCCTTTCTGTTCCCCTTTGGAGAGGGGGGGGACTTAACAGAGGGCATCTGTTATAGGTCTAAAGGGCCTCCCTGACCCTAAATCATGACAGATACTCTTTGACATCCATACTTGCTGGAGCAGTGGGGAAGAACATGCCTAGGCCAGAATCTGCAAAGCTGCTTTCAGGCTGGGCTGTGTGAACTCTTCCAGGTGTTATCAGTGTTCAATGTTACTGCTGTCCAGAAAAGTCAGTAATTGCTCTTAAAATCTATTACTGTCTTCTCTGAATCAAACTGAACTCGTACAGTGTAAGAGAGAAAAAGACATCTCCACTTATATGTGACTGTGAAATTTTAGTCCTGACTCCAAGTTAGAACTGGAGTAGGGACTTTGACTTAGGCATCACTTATCATTGCCTCTGTCTTTTTAGCTACACCGGGATATCTTTCTCACCTTCAGATCCTCCTTGAGAAATCAGAACAAAATTTCAGTATAGATGAATTGGTATTTTCTGAAAAAAAGCGTATATTGGAAAATGTTTTGATTTGAAGTATTCATTGCTGTAGTGCTGTCCTGAAAGAATGTTAGAGGATATAAAAACATCCAGTCATGGATGCTGCAAATCAAAAAAAGACTCAGATGATGCTTTAGAGTCTATTATAGTTTAAGGCTTATAAAAAAATGAAAAAATAAAGCATCCCACAAAATCAACCAAGTTTGTCCATAGGCTTATCCATTGCATTCCTAGGATGCTTTTTGTCTCATTATCAGTGAAAAAATTTATATAACAAGAGAGTCTTCAGTTGCTGTCTCAAGTCTTTATGTGAAATACTAATCTAGATTTCCTTTGGTTATTCTTAGTTGTGTGGACTATGGTCACTGTTAAAAGTGGCCTCAATAATACGTACCATCTGCTGCTTAGATGTCATGGTGCTGATTATTACGATAAGCTGTCTTTTCATGAAAGACAATAATGTCACCTGACTAGCACACTTTTTATTTCACATCCCACCCCAGAACTATTGGCAGGATCAATAATGGGCACAGCTGTTTCCATGAGGCGTGTAAATCCCCGGTTGCTCAGTACTGGCTTTGTATTGGAAGTTTCTTATTTTACAAAGCACTGCCATAAAACAGAAACAGAATTCTCTCAGGAAACATCAAACCTTTATGCTAGGAAAATACTTGTTATAACTCGAATTAACAATATTCTGTTTACTTTTTTAATGTTGGAGTAAGTAGTATTTATTGAACTTCTCTCAAATAGGGTATTTCTGAGGAATTTCATGCTGGTATTTGAAGAGCCACAGAACAAAGAATAATAAGTATAGCTTGATCTGCTTAATAAAAAGCAAACAAACAACTGAAAAACTCCCTCCAAATTGTTCAATGTTTCTCATGCAAAATACCTGTGTTATTAGTTTATGCTCATTTTGTATCTGTATCTTAATTGTATATCACAAAAGTTAACCAGAGTCCTCAATAGTGATGGGAATGGGAAATATGTGTATGGATGACCGTATAAATGCACTGGTATTTACTATATCTGTCAATTTTGAGGTACTTTTATATTAAAGTGAAAGTAAGACACAAATATACAATAATATGCACAAGCAGTCAGGTTTAAATGAACCTATACTAAGAGTAGGTCATGAAAACAGACTATATTACTGTTCCTTTCTAGGGCTTGACAGATGTAAGGAAAACAAGAGGTATGTATAGCTGAAAATTATTTCTTCTTCAGACTTCTCTGAATAAGATGCTATAAGGCCATTAATAGTTACAATAAAAGGCAGATGACATCATTTGGCATAGTGCAAGGTAAGACTATTGGACATCACAGATGACACTCCAACATGTAACTTTTATATTTAAAAACAAGATTAATTTGGAAAGTAGTAATGTAAGTACAATCCCAGATGCCTTTCAGAGCTTAAAATTTGGTTTTATTTGTAGAATATATTTTTCTACAGAGTAGATTTATAGAGAAATCACACTGATCTATTTTAATCCTCAGAGAAAGACTGCATCTGAAAGCACTTCAATCATTCCTGCACATATTTTTCAGATGGTGTGACATGCTGCCTCTCGTGTGCCCTCCCGTACCACTGTATCCACCTCCTCCATGATCATTTTGGGATGATTCATTCTTCATCCTTGCACTGATGAATCACTGTGCCCAAAATCCACATGCACATGTCAGAATTAAAGTTTAGGAATTGGGGGAACAAGCTGACAATGTTCAGAAGACATGGTGTTACATAAATGTACTCTTGTACTATTTTCATCTAATTCATTTTTGAAAAGCAACAGTGAACGAAACATCTTACTGAAGATGTTACAAGACTTTCCCAGGACATAGTTTATATCCTATCTATGAAATGTCCCGTGTATTTTTTTCCAAGGCTACTTGAATTTTTGTTGTTTAAAATACAGGATTTTTTTTTAATTAGTATGATTTATATGTGATTTTATTTAGTTAGTTGTGAACTGAATGTACTATTTCCAGTAACTAGTCAAATTCTGTTGTACAGAGTAATGAAAATTCTAGAACAAGGCATGTGAAATGGAGGAGATAGACTGCCACCATCAGTATAAATGACAGCTGTTATCCATCAGACTGCCAGGAATCAAGTCAAACTAATTAATTGGTAGAATAAGTAGAACTCTAAATTATGTTTTCTAAGTTTCCACATTCAGGATCTAGTGAACATGTTCAGCAGAGTAAAGAACAAAGTTAAGTGATGCACTCTCTGCAAGTGTCTTTGCCAAGCAGTGAGTTATCACAACATAGAAAGTTATTATTTACGCACTCTGTAGTGACTTTTTGAGCCTATTTTGATCTCTGGATGGCTGTAAGACAAGATGGCCAAATTGGAGCATCTTAACGGTCAATAAAAGAAGGTTAAGTTATCCTGACAGACTCTCAGCTGGTTTCAAAATATTCATAATTAAAACCAGTTTTTTATTCATCTTCTTGTCCATGCAGACTATAGCATCTTAATATGGATATAAGAATATTGTGCAAAAGTGTTGAAAGCATGCTGAACTCAAAGTAAATTATGTCCAGTGTTCTCCCCTTGTCCACAGATCCACTCATTTTATTATGAAAGGCAATTAGATTGTCCATTTTACTACAGAAGATAAACAGTTTGGTCAGGTATTATTTGCACTTGATAATACAGTTTTATCCATTTGTGATCACTTTCATGCTCCCAGAGATGTACTTCAAGAGGACTCATTCTGTGTTTTTCCAAAGGACCAAAATGAGATGATTGGCTTTTTGAATATGATTGAGACATATGCTTTTCTTCAGCCATCAAAGTCTTCTCCACATCTCCAATCTTTCAGAGAAGGTATAGAATAGCTTTGCAAGGACTTTGACAAAATCCTTAGCACCCTAGGATGCAGCCCACTGATCTAGATTTGCATGTGTGGTGTGTTGACAGTGGTGACCTTCCAGACCCCCACCCAACCACTGCCTCAGTCCCCCTCCTCAAACTGTCCAGGGAGAGAAAACAAGATGGAATAGCTCATGGGTGGAGATACGGATGGGGGAATCCCTTGCCAATTACTGTAATGGGTAAAATAGTTTAGACTTGGGGAATATTAGTTTGATTTCTTGCCAATTAAAATTTATTTGTATGGTGAAGCACAAACTGAAACAACATTTTCCCCTACTTCTTTATTTCCAGGCTCAACTTTCCTCCTCACTTCTCTACCACCCCCTCTCCTAGCAGTGAAGGTGGTGGGGATGAGGTGGAGGGCTCTGGTCAGTCCATAAAACTTCATCTCTACTGCTCCCTCCTCCTCACACTTTTCCCCTGCTCCACAAGCTCCATCTTCCCTCAGAAAATATCCACCTGGTCCAGAGCGGTCTCAGTGTGGGCTGCAGTGTTGCTCTGATGTCATCCTCCATGGGCCACTTGAGAATCTCTGCTCCAGCACCTGGAGCATCTCCTCCTCCCCTTCTTCTCTGACATTAGTGGTCATACAGTTATTTCTCACACTTTTTTTCCTCACTCTTCTGCCTGTATGGCATTTTTCCCTTTCTTAAATATTCTTTCCCAGAGGCACCACTGTCTTGTGTTATGGACTCTGCTATGTCCTTTGATGTGTCTATAGAAGCCAGCTGGAATCTGCAACTGGTTGTGTCCAGCACTAGAAAGCCCCAACCTCTCTTCACAGAAGCCACCCCTGTACCTCCTACTGTCAACATCTTGTCACCTGCACCAAAAATAGCATGATTCCATACCATACTTATTGACAAACTGATGAAGTATGAACCAGGTCAATGAAAAACAAGGTGGACTGAGAACTGGCTGAACAGCCAAGATGGAAGTGTTGTTATCAGTGACATAGTCCAGCTGATGGTCAGTCACCAGGGGTGCATCCCAAGGTGTCAGTGCTTAGGCCAATGCAGTTTAACATCTTCAGTTATGACCTGGATGAGTCACAGGGGACAAACCAAGTTTGCAGATGATACAAAACTGTGAGGAGTGGCTGATGAACTAGATAAGTGTGCTACCATTCAAAGGGATCTCAACAGCCAGGGAAAAAAAGGACTGACAAGGTTTTAATGAAGTTCAGCACAGGGAAATGTGAGGTTATGCACCCTGGGAGGAATTAGCCCAGGCATCACAAAAGGCTCAGGACAGATGTCTGAGAAACAGCTCTGCAGAGAAGTCTTGCAAGTATTGGTGGACAAGAAGTAGACAGTGAGCTACGATTCTGCTCTTACAGCAAAGAAGGCTGGTCTACAGGCTTCTGGGATGGATCAGGCAGACTGTTGCCAGCAGGTTGAGGGAGGTGGTAATTTCCTTCTGCTCAGCATTGCTGAGACAAATCTGGAGAGCCGGATCCAGTGATAGGCTCACCAGTACAAGAGATACGTGGACATACTAAAGCGAGCCCAATAAAGGGCCATAGGTAAAGGATTAGTGCATCTATCTGGCATAGAAAGAGAGGCTGCAAGAGCTGGGATTGTTCAGCCTGGATAAGAGAAAGCTCAGGAGGCTCTTAACAATGTGTATAAATATTGAAAGGGAAGAATTAAAGAAGATGCAGACAGGCTCTTCTGAGTAATGTTCTGTGCTCTGTGCTAAAGTCTCTAGGAATTTTCTGAATTGCTCCCTGCTGTTCAGACACCACAGTTATTGGTCTTCAGCCTCCTGCTGAGCTCCACTCCGCACCAACCCTGACAGCAAGGAGGAGGACGAGGGGAGGTGGGGTGGGACTGTGAGGGACTGTGAGGTGACCACAGCCACAGGTGAGAGGCTCTCCTCACACAGACAAGAGTGACAGCAGGCTCTCCACATTGGCCATTTTCGCCATGGGCCAGGTCTGTGGCGTTTGTCCATTGCCCTGCGCTCAACAAGGCAGAAAAACCACAACCCTTTCTCCCTGGGCAGCCAAGGGCTGGGCCTTTCATCAGCTCTGGAACCCCTGGTGACGTGGTGTCCGTGTCACAGCAGATAGAATGTTGCTGTGGTGGTTGCCAAGCCACAGGGCACTGGTGCCAGGGGCTGCCCAGGACAGGCACCAAAAGGGTGCTTGGTGAGCTGGGCCAGGCTGGAGGCAAGCAGGGACCTGGGTGAGCGAGGGCTGAGGCGAGAGGGCAGGGAGGGGAGGGGAGGGCTGCTGGGTCCAGGCAGGGAGGCAGAGGCTGCCTGTGCTGTGGCAGACGGTGGCTGCTCCTCCTTTGTCTTCCAGAGCTGGAGGCCCACACGGGGACAGGACCAGACCATGGACCACTCCTGTCCTCATCCACACAGCCAGAGGGATTCGCTGCCTTCTGCAAGGACATGGACTCAGAGTTAAGGATTCAAGACTCTGGCAGAGCCCTGGGCAGAGGGTGCCCATGGTGAGCCACGGTGGCTGCCCCTTTGTTTGTCATCCTGCCTTTTGCAGGTGGAGGCTCACACAAAGGCAGGACTATGACATTGTGCACTGCTCAGCCAGAGAAACTCATTGCACTAGTCCATCACATGGATGCTCGCATACCTTAAAGTCAAAGCACTGAGGAACATCAAAACAACCAGCAAGTGGATCAGGCTGCTAAAGCATTACAAACTGACTTAGACTGGGAACATAAGGGTCAACTTTGCTCCAGTTGGTGGGCCTATGATACTTCAGGACATCAGGGAAGAGATACAACATGCAGATGGGCTGGTGATCAAGGGGTGGATTTAACTATGGGCAGGACCAGGCTATGGCGCACTCCCATCTCCTCCCTCTGCAGCCACTCAGAGAGAGATTTCTGCAGATTCGACAGAGCCTCTGACCTCAGGACAAGGAAGCACACACGGCCCCAGTCTGCACCGCTCCGTGGTCCCACGGGCAGCTAGCGCCTCCCCACAGCCATGGACAAGGGGAGCTTTGTGCCACCCACCCTCTCTGTCTGCAAGTCTCCTGGAAATAAAGTTTTCTGATTCATGAGCCATTGGCTGCTGCTTCTGGCTCCTCTGGTGTTCTGGGGAAAACCTTCTGGCACTTTTCTTTTTTGTGCTTATTACATGGAATTTCTAAATGTTCATTTGTGTGCAAAGGGGTATATGTATCCTTCTGTGCAGGCAGATGGGAAATGTACCTGC
>JANHGN010002986.1:0-22179 GCA_024605025.1 Megaceryle maxima | reverse complement strand
CCGCCCTTCCGCCCTTCCGCCCTTCCGCCCTTCCGCCCTTCCGCCCTTCCCCCCCCCCCCCCCCCCCCCCCCAGTGTTGCATTCAGATACTGCAAACTTCAGGAGAACAGGAAGGATTTTATGCAGCTGCTTCAGCCTCAGACCTCTATCAGAATTACAGTTTTGTCACCAAACATTAAAAATCCAACTTTTACAGGTAGACTCCTTCAGATAACTTCTCATGAAACAACTACTACTGCAGTGTTGCATCCAGGTGAGCTGCACTCATTTTACTTCCCCCTCCTTTCCCTCTGCTTGACATAAGTGATTTCTATAATAATTTTGCTAGTAAAGTTCTTTATGTTTTATCAGGTGTGATTAGTGACTATAGGAACATTAGGTGAACGTTCTTATTTGCAGAAGTGGGGCAATGTGAATCCTTCCTTTGGCTTAACGACAGAAAGCAATTACTACAAGAAATGCTGCTGTATTTTTAATACCACGCAGCATTTCCCAACTCTAAATGTGTTAAATGCAAGTGAAAAGCTGTTTAGCTGGTGCAACACACAGTTTTTATAAATGCCTTTAACAATTTAAGAATTGCTTGGGTTTTGTTGTTTGCTTTTTTCACTTCTTTTGCCAAGAATGTATATTGGAGTAAAAGTGTAATTTGCTCCTGTACTAGATTATTATAATAATGAAAATTGTCAGCATTTTCCAGTTTCTTTTCATATTGCCATGTGATCTCATTATCCTAGTCTTTTCATTAGCTTTTCTTTGGTCATCAAAAGAGCGTGTGTGTATGGTGAAGGAAATGGCTAGAAAAATACTTCCAGAATATTACCCAACTTCTCGTAAATAAAATGCAGCTATCAATAACACTTCATTTTTCCTCAGTTTTCTATGGGATCATTCCTTTCCCATTACAAAGCCAGAATACTCTGTACGAGTGTGAAAGCAAGTAGTTCATTCTTGGTGAAGTAATACATTGCATAGTAAAATTTATTATTTATATATAAATGCACTAATGTCCACAATGACTGTGTGAGTTATCATCACTATGTCTTTTAGAGCTGAAGATACAGACACTGTGGGATTAATTAATGGCCAGAATTTTTGCCATTCAGGCATAGGCTTAAGTCATGCAGTTTGTTTATCTCCTGTAGGGAGCAAGATTCATTGACATGATCACTCCCTACTCTGTGGGCATCTCTGTGCTGTAGGATGTGACTGCCTTAATGGAAAATGAGGTCTTTAAGTTAGCAAAACCTTAAACTATCAGCTGCTTTTTCCAGAAAGTGGAAGCATGTTGCTCACAGCAATGATTCTTTGCTTCCAAGACAGACAAAGGTTGTGAGAAATAGAGTAGAATGGCTTTTGCTTGTTCCAAAGCTAAAGCAAACTCCTAAATTGAGATAATATTCCCAAAGTCAGGGATAAGAGAGCTGAAGATTAAGTTCCATCTTTTTTCCCCTCCAGAATACAATTTTCTTACCTGTTAAACAGGCTCTACCCCTATGCACACATATGCATTATCCTTAGCACCTGGAAGAAACACTGTGCTTCTGTGTTACAAATACGTACAGCACATAATACATCTGAGTTTTTTGGAGGAGGTGGATCCAACACAACAGTACTCAGTGTTTAATTTCATTAATGTTCATTTTTGTAAAACTTAATTAAATGCTTTCTTCTGAGCTCATCTTCATGTTCCAAAGTGAGACAGAGAATTTTCATCTCTGGTGAAGTACATTTGAGGCAAACAAATGAGATGGGCTAAGAGCACTAGGATAGCTACCATAGCTCAATATATATAAAAACCTTCTTAATTCTCCAAAAGTATCAGCACCACAGTTCCCATGAGCACCATCAGTTTTGGAGGGGGTTGGAGGCTCTGGATTTTTGTTTTTTAAGCTTGCAGCAATAAGAGAGCTAAGAAGTAGTTAACAACACTAAGACTAAATCAAGGCACTTGAATGGCACACTACCGTTTATTTCAGGGGTATTTTTATAGTTTTAGTAGACCACACTGGGGAGTCTCTTTACAGAAATGCAGTATTAGAGCCTTTATTTTATGAAGATGGACTGACTGACTTCCAAGCAAGAGAAGGCTGCACCACCAGAGAATGAGTCACATTCTTTTACTGTAACCAGCTTATTCTTTGCAGGCCTTTCTCAAAGGTATTAAGCACTACTATTACCCTCACATCCCAGCCCAAACAAGCAAATAGCAAAGAGAAGTTGCTCACCTGTTCTTGAAAGTCTTTCAAAGAAACCCCAAGAAGCAACACATGCAGGATACACAGGCAATGATGGAGAAACATTTCCTCTCGCAGGCCTGGGAGCACAGCAATGCTCCTTGCTGACAGCATTTTCCTTGGAAGGAAAATAGAAGCCTGTTTGTCTCCTCTGTCCTTACACCTAAGCCCTGGGGTCCAAGTCTGCTGCCATAACTCTAAGTTAGAGGTGGCAAAGTCCTTTCACTCTGACTAAAGGCAGCTATTTCTTCCACAAACAGCATCTGCATATTCCCAATCAGGGAACGCTTTAATAAGCAGCAGCATCTGAGAAAGGTGGGATGTTGAGTCCTAATTAAATGGCAACTGACATATCGCTTTTCAAACTAAACATCCAACTGGGATGCTCAATCTAGCACACATGATTTGTAAACAAGTGAACAGAGCACTCCACAGAGCAGCCCTATGCACTTCTACCATGAATTGCTGCAGAGGCTCCCTTCGCCCTTGTAACAAATGATCTAATGATTCTCAGGAGGAGGAAATGAGGCTGATTTGTAGCTCATTTTAAGAGGCTAACCCAGTTAAGCAAGACTTCTTAATTGCCTGCTTTTTATTATTTAATGTATAAGAAAGTTTTTTAAAAAAAATCCTTAGGGCCAGATCCCAAAAAGGTATTTAGGTATTTAAGCAGGCAGCTAGGCAGAATTTAGCTGCAATTACAATCAGTGATACTAAAAAAAAAAATCTCTGCTCAGCTGCTGCCCAACTCTGAAGGCTCTTAAATCTAAGTAGGTACCTATTTCACTTTTAAAGTTCTCTAGGTGCCTAGCATTCAGCTTTTGAATGTGCCAAGAAACACTTCTATTCCTGACAGTGCTGAAGAAGCTCATGCCAGTAGAGTGCTGAGCCTCTCAAGAGCCAGAAGAAACTGGAGAGGTTTCAGCTATGATTAATGGCTGTCTGGTGGACAGAAACATCTGAAAGCCTACCTGTATCTCTAGGATGGGTTATAAATAAAGTCAGGGTAATTATAAACTATAACGTGGCAAGCAAACAGGCCAGCTCAAAGACATGTTGTAGATCCAGCAATTAAACTTCGGGAAGCAATACAGCAGAGAGGCAGTCCTAACACTCTCAGAAACACTCAGAGCTGCAAATTATGAAGGACAAATGAATGAAGTACCTCACTCTTAGCAAGGCAAGAAACATGCTTTTAAAAACCCTGCATCTTCTCCCTTCAGACCAAAGTGTGAAAATTAATCCTTTAAATACATTGGACACAGGTCAGACTAACATTTGGAGCTCATCATCTGCAGTATCTGAAAGCAGGGAAGCACCCCACTTAGACTCCTGCCAGGAACAGGGAGGGACAGGAGTGAGGGCAGGAGCACTTTTTCCACTCCACTCGTGCATCCCATCAGTGGCTTTATACATAGATCATTTGAAAAATCTTGCTTTCCCAAAGAATGGTATTTGTGCCGTGCCATTTAGATACAATAATTTTGAAAAAGTTTGTTGTTCTCTTTTGGTGCATATAATCTTACTCTCGTTGATATTTGCTTGAAAGGGATGGGGCTCTCTCAGGAGAGTGTTTGGGACAAAGCTATGTTCCACATACAACATTTAATAAGATTTATTGACATATTTCATTAGTTTGTTGTGAACTCCGGTAGTGCACTAATGGAACAATGAGACAGACCCTTGACTTGATAAATACAGATTCAGAATAGAAAAGGCTTATGTAAGAGCCTATAAAAACAAGATGGTTCAGAAATCAGGCAGCTGCTCTATCTTGATTCCCTCCATTGTGCCTCAGGATGGACCAGACATCAGATTGCCAGATCTCTTACATGCATTATTGCATTTTGTAAAGTTTGGGCATAATGCAGAAAATGGCAAAGATAAAATGGTAGTGTTAACTTTTCTGTCTTCTGACACTTTAAATCATTTCATGTGACATTGCACTCCTGGGAGATTTGATTACATTTAAAATTAATGCTATGTAAGAAAAAAATGTCCCTTAGGCATATTGCAATATTTATAAAGGTAATTGCTCTTTTGTCAGAATATTTAACCTTGGCAGAGATATTCCCCTTGTTCTGAATAGCATTTTTACAGCAAAACAATATCAAAGTATGTCTTAATGTCCAGGAATAATTTTGATCTATGTTTCACTTGCTGTCATTGTCAGTGCCTGGACATCCATCTAGGACATTGGAAAGACTTCCTAAGGCTCCATACTGAAAACTAGATGGAAACAAAACCAGTTTGGCATGAGGTTTCTGAGGGCAGAGCTCCCTGAGCTCTTGACCAAAGATGACACAAATGTCTACAGAAGACAGAACTTCCTGCAGATAAAAAGGGGACAGCCTCCCCCAGAGTCCTTGCAAACTTCAGTATTGTTTCCATCATATACAAGAAATTGCTTTCTCTAAAACATACACAGTGACATGTATAGCTATTTTAGTAATTGAACCAAGTCTTTCCCTTAACACCTGCACCTCTCTGAAGACAATGTAAATATTACCATGCACAGCTGGAAGGTGTTCACATATTACAGCAGTTTTTTCTATTGCTATCTGCAAGGACTAGAATCAGTCTTCTATGAATACTAGTATTCACTGCAATAACTAACATTGTTGATGTGCAAAGGAGAATAAAGTTGTTACAATCATTCATGGCTTTCCCACATTGAAAAAAAAAAAAACAAAAAAAACTGAGTGCACATAATGAATTTTAATTTAGTCAAATTAGAAAGTTAAGCCATTGCATATAAATAAACAACAACACACACTAACATGTCACTTACCAATTGTCTCACTCTCTATTATGCTTTTGAATTGTCCAAATGACAGCTTGAGTAGGTATGTTGGGGCTGTGTCTAGCTGGGCATTGGTAGCAGGGGAGGGGGCTACTGGTGTGGGCTTCTGTAAGAAGTTTCAGGAAGCTTCCCCCAGCTCCAAGTCAGACACACTTCTGGCCAAGGCTGAGCCAATCAATGCCTCTGTGATAACTTACTTAAGAGGGGAAATGTGTCAGGCTGTTTCCTTTTGGTTTGGGAGTTCTTTTGCTTGGGAGAGGAGTGGGACCTGAAAGAGACAACCGTGTTGACATCAAGATCAGTGAGGAGGGAGTGGGGGAGGCATAATGGAGTAGCCATTCCCCTGAGGCCTATAGTAAGACAGCAGGCTGAGCCCTTGCAGCCCTTAGAGATCAATGGTGGGCAGAACCTCATCTGTGGCCTGTGGAGGGCCCCACAGCAAAGCAAGGGAATGATCCTGAAGAAGGCCATGACTGAGGGAAGCCCACAATGTAGCAGTTTATCACTTGGAGGATTATAGCCCATGGAAGGGACCAGCACTAGTCCAAGAAGCTGATGGAGGACTCTCCCATTGAAAGGGATGCCATGAAGGGGAAGACTGCAAAGAGTTTTCCCCCTGAGGAGGAAGGAGCAGCAGGAACAACATGGAACATACTGGGACTGACTGCAACCTTCTTTCCTGCCACCCAGTACTGCTGGGGAGAGGAGGTAACAAAGCTGGGCCCAGGAAGAAGGAAGGGATGGGCAGAATGTTTCATTTGTTTTTTTTAAGATCTGGTTGTATTTATTGCTGTCCTACTCTGATTGAATTGGTGGTGGTCGTCTTATTTCAATTAAATTGATTTTGTGTCCCTGAGTCTGTCTTTTGCCCATGAGCATAACTGATGAGGGAGCCCTGTCCTTTGTCTCGACCCTCGAGCCTTTTGTTATATTTTCTCCTCCCCACCCCACCAGTGGGGGGTAGGAGTGAGCGTGCATCATTGCTGTGTCGCTGGCTGGGTGTGCTTAAATCAGTAGGGTTGCGACAGTAGAGTTTTGTTGATTTTGTTCAGAGAAGCCTTAAAAGGCTGTTAGAATTAAAACTTGTTGAGGAAGCATAAGCGTTTTTTCATACAGAATTGCTGCATTGGTAACCCTAAAGCTTCCTGCTATGGGTATTTCATTTCAGTGGAACTTCTTTGCAGTAAGAAGCATACAAAACATATCACAAGAAGAAAATGTCTTGTCAAATTGCAAGCATCAATTTTTAAAAGACAGTAATGGTCGGGAATGCTGCCCTACTCATTTTGTAAAGCATTAAGAACATCACAGCTCACCAGGTAATTAATTAGCTTTATATGTGTGCTTGAAGGAGAAAAAGAACATGCATAGCAGGACACTCAATGCTCAGAGGCCATCGAAGCAAGACTTGCAAACACTTTCCAGTTACACTGCAGTTAAGACCCTTCTGTTAAACAACTGAAGTAAATGTTCACTGTGTTGGCTGGGAATCACAGACACGGATCTATCAGTTACTTCACTCAGGCAGCAATGGTAAAAAGAGGCTCCAGGGAGAGTGGATGACTGCAGCACATAGACAGCAATAGTGCTACCCTTTTATGCTGACAATGGGGGAGGATGAGAACTGCACCAGGATTCACATTTCTGTCAGCCCAACACTTTGGTTTGACGCTGCAAAATTTTGATTAGATAGTCTCAAAACCACATGACATTTTCAAAAGAGTTTTGTGATTTGTTTCTTGTTCTCTGACATATGATTACTTCCATGGGTTACGGTAGTCAAGATGACAAGGGACTTGGGGTACTTTCAATTATTCTTTATAAATAAAACATCTACTAAAAGCTGTTTGTTAATCATACTAATTAAAGATTTTACCTTCGTGTTTCTCAGAGTTCCTATTTTTAAACAAAGTTCAGGTACACTATGCTATTACATATGCCAGTTGTACATCTCCTAGGCAGCAAGATCTAGTGCACACAAGTAAGTGGATTCATTTAAGTCTTTCAGGAGCCTTTCTGGTATAATGTCTGCTGGAGCAAACGGAGAGGGATTGCAGAGCTGTGCCCTTAATTCATTTATACAGTTTAGATCTCTCTGACAGTGATCAATCATTCTTCTTCAAAATTTACACTTGTTCTCTGGTGGTAAATTTATCAGCTGGGAACCTGCCAAAATCCAGATTTTGAACATGAAGAAAATGCTAGCAGCTTCATCAGGACGTAGGTAAGAATCTGAAAGTAAGTGAGAGAATGTATCTCCATCAAGAATGACAGGCTTACTGTGGAAAGCAGTCCATCGAAGAAACTCCCGCACAGACTTCAAGAATTTGCAAATAATTTCCTTTGTGGGGGAAAAACAAACAAACAAACAAACAAAAATCACATTCATGCATAGAGACAATGCTAAAGTACCTTTAAAGAAGCCGTTGTTTTTTGATGCTGTAATATCGAGTTGCGTCCACTAGATGGATGCAATTTCCCAGAAGTTGAAAGGTTTGGGTCTGTGCCAGGCTCCAGGGCTCAATTTTTGACAACGTCATACAGTGTATTTTCTTTTCTGTTTAACATAACAGAGACTTGAGTAGCAATAGCAGACTCTAACCATCTCCAGTGATGATCTGATATGTCCATTCTCACATTGCCTTAGCAAAAACAAGCATTGACTGTGACTGTTTCTGTAAGGTTGCCACGAGATAAGAACTGCTGGTTATTTTCTCCATTCTCATAACCCATTTATAATAAGGTACTATTTTAGGTCCATTGCAATCAAAACTCGGGAGTCTGTATGCCCCTAAAATCATAACTTAATATCAACTTTAAAAAAAACCCTGATTTTATGAGCCCATCTAGATTTCTTTTTACATCTTGGGCTTCTGAGCTTTTGGGTCCATTCTGGTTTGACCTTGTCTTGGGTTTTATCTGGTTTGGATTATTTGGAAAACACCATTCTGATGTTTTCTCAGTAACTGTGAGAACAACATTTGTTTAGAATCTTAAATGAGAATTAAGGAATGTAAGAAATAATAATCATGTGACTGACTCCAAGAATAAACTTGTAAACCCAGCAAATATTGTGTGGTTTGAAAAAAAGTACAATAAGTTTTGCCAAAGTTGGAGGAAACAAATTTCCTTTTCTTACTGTTTTAGGCTCATATTTGGCATTATACATTCAGGCACTTTGGTAAACGCATGTAAACACATATCTCCGCTTGAAACCATACATATTTTTAAAATAAGACTTGAGCTATAAAAGCCCACTTTGAATAACCTGCAAAATAAGCCAGCTTTTTCCAGATCTGAATGCCACCTGGCTTCAAAAACAGAACTAAACTCATCAATGGATTCCTCCAAGAAATCCTGGAACATAATGAGCCTCTGAAAGAGGCATTTTGCAATAGCAGCATGGAAATGCTGGTGAGGCTCAAAGTGAGAATGAATAAGCATAGTAACCTGTAGAAACCTGTAGGATCAGAGACATGATAAATTCTATTTATGACATCATCCAGAAGTTCGTTCATGACTACTACTTACACTTTAAGGGTTAGGTTCTGTTTTAAATTAACAAAGTTTTTGGTTTAGCCAAAATACACAAGATTTTGTCAACCAAAGATTTGGCTTATAGAATGAACCACCCTCTGTATGAATTAGATTAATACCTTTTTAACCTTTTTAATTAACACTACAAAGCATTATGTAACTTGAGAAGTTATTGTTTCTAGCAAGGTACTCTGGTGATAGTCAGCTGGTCAGCCTGTGGGTACCTCTGCCTGTGGTTCAGCCAGCAAGCCAGAGAAGGAAGGTAAGGCCCACAGTGAGACCTATTGGTTCTGTGGGACGAGAAGGAAGGAAGAACACAGTGGAGCAAGTGGGAGGAAATGGGAAAGATCCTAGTGGGAAAGGTAAAGGACATAGGGAACAATTCAGTAGTGGACCAATTGCATTTGTCATAGTTTTCCAAAGAAAGTGACCAAGTGAAAGAAGCTTTAATAAAAAGCCATTTGTGTAGCCTGCAGAAGAAATACAGATATAGTGCATGTAAATTTGTATTTCTTGCCCACTGCCATACAAACTGGTGCTTAAATCAATACATTTCTGAAAGACAAACATACTTTATAAAATGAATTAACCTCCAGGCTGCAAAATTTTTATAAAAATAGATCTTAAGTACATGAAAGGAAATGCTTCCAAAACCCGCGAAATTAAATTGCTTTTATATATATCCTTGTTCTTCCTCTTACCCTTACACCTGAATAATATTTTCATTTTAATTGCATCAGCAGTTTTGTATTGTTCTTCAAAGTAAACCTTTCATAATTCAGGCTAGCCATGAATAACTTTGTTTCTCAAATGAAAAATCAAAACCTGGACTATTTTAACTGGGTAATATGACCACTATTCCACAAGGGAAATAAAAATACTGCTCCTGACTGTCATCCAGAGTCATATTGAATGATGTTTTTCCATGCTTGGTGAGAGGAAGTTGCTCATCATGGGAGAAGAAATTCTGATGGTGGCCCTAACCCATGGAGTTTGGTAGAGCTCTGTAGTAATTGATACTGACCGTTTAGGAAGCACACTACCAGTCTTCTAAGTAAAACCTGCATTTTTCTGGGATCACAGGAACTACAAGTATCACTAGTAAAGCTAGGAAGCTAATAAAGTATCCCTCTCTGAACAACTAAAGAAAAAACCTAAAAATTGTCTGATTTAAGTCTTGATGGGACAGCCTGTATTGCAGGAGGAGTCAGACTTCAAGAATAAGGCTGTGTAGGTAGATAAAACCACTTCAAGTGAAATATGTTTAACTTCCTTATAAGTCCATCAGATGTGATCATAAAAAATACATCATTAAAGTATCAAAACTATGAGTAAGTTTAATTCTACATTGCAAGAAAAATACTTGTGGGTTTTTTTGTGGTTTGTTTGTTTGTTTAAGGTGGATATCTTTATTGCCATACTGGGCTTAAATCAGTTCTTAGTAACATTCATGTAAGTTTAAAGAAAGTCTAGTGAGGATGAGAGCAGGTGCTGAAGAAAATCTCTTATCTGATTAAAAGTGAGTAATATGGATGTACCAAATTGATGGGGAGTACCTTCCACAGGACAGACAGTGATATGATACCAATCAGGGGTACAGAAGAGAAATGCACAGTGATGATTTACTTATGGAATGCTAGGGGAAAATACAAAGTCTCTGCTAGGCATCTGTAACATGGATTTATAAGTACAAAATGAAATGCAAACTACCCAAGTTAGCTGAATTTTATTAATCATGCCTTCTATCTATCTATTTTTCTTTTAAGCATATTAATCTATCATTTTCATATTCATTCTGTAACTTAAAGCAAGGTTTCCTTTGAATGATGATTTCATTAGGATTTGTTCTGCCAGATAGCAATGCATCCAGAGTTATGTACTACATTAATTCTGTCACATCTTTTACCTTATTTCTATTTTTATTTCACACAAATTATGGAAATATATCTACATGCTGATAAGAAAAGAATGCTATTTTCATGTATTTCTCATAATACAACCTAGTGTAACATCTTCCCAATTGAAAAGGAGATGGAAGGGAATTCACTCAGTATAATGACTGCTCAAAACAGGCAGAAACATTCGCATTGCTGCAGCATGAAGAGGCACTCAGTGTCCAAAAGTGAAAGTGAGTTAGATCCTACAAGCACCTCTACTACAGCAAAAAAAAAATCTGCCAATTCAATTAGAACAAGAATATCTTGTTATTGGAACCCTTTGGACCTTGCTAACAGAGGCGGTTAAAAAAAAAAAAAGTGATGCATTAAGCTATTCCTTCCTACATTACAACCTCTCCCCACCAAAAGAGTCTGTGGAAAAAGGCATAATATAGGAGGGAGCAGAATGGGTAATTCATCATGTTTCTCAAACCTTTAGGCTTTCTCCAGCATCATCTGCTGTTGTAAGTCTCCTTCAGAGAAGAGTCTCTTGGCCACCTGGCTAAAACAAAAATTGTCAGGATGCTACAGTGATGAGCTAAACCTAATGGTTTAAGAAAAAAGTTTCACACTCTTTCATCAAGGACACTGGAGAGAACTTTACATAGGGAAAAAAAAAAAAAAAAGAAAAAAGAAAAAAAAAAAAGATTTGTCTTATTATGAAGAAAAATGAGCTTGCTTTTAAATTAGTACCTATGGTATAATAGCTCCAATTTGAAGTAGAATACAGAGATGATGGAATAACTAGAAATTTGTTGAAAACAAGAGTTTGTGGTTTGCCTAGTAGTAGCCAAGATAGCTTAGCTACCCTTTATGCAGGCTCAGATTTTGGGCTGTGCTAGATACTGATTAACACCTTTTCATCTCTGCTAGTAAGAAGTGTTGGTTTTGTTCTAAGCACACAACATATTGAGACAATAGGCATGCCCAAGTGCATCACACGCCCTGCAACTAACTGTTCCCAACCTCTCCATCATCCCCAGATGACTGACAGATTCAATACAAGCCCAAATTCTGTCCCCAGATGAGTGATATATTCAGTTCAATAGGTAGGACTGCATTGATGACACAGTACAAGATTTTGACCCCATAATACATAGAAGCCCTTCCATATATTAAAAATGTGAAACTTTAATGGGCTTACAGAAGCTCTTTCTAACTTTATGCCATGAAGACTGTAGAACAGGTTTCACCCTGGTACATTGCTGCTTCTGATGTATGGTCATGGAGTAAGACTCAGCAATCTGTGAAGAACCACATAAAATAGCCTCAAACCAACACATGCTGACAAAGTGGTACAAGAACCTGCATGAAGAAAGCCTCTGAAGGAATTACTGCAAGGATCTTACTTGTGTGAACACTGCAGAAATAGGCCCCAGCTAGTTCTTTTTCTTGTGTTCTATCACATCAAGGTTTGCTGGTAGCTAGGAACAGCTGTTTGATTATTCTGCTCTTACTTCCCTGAATCTGGGATGTTTAAGAAAAAGCAGTGGGATGTACAGCTGAACAAATACAGAAGGTGAAAAAGTCACTTAGGAAATTGTCATTTGATTAAGAGCTTCCTCACACTTTTGGAAACAGTACTTGTATTCCTGTTGCATTTTTTATGTTCTCTAGCAAAACAAGGTAAGATGAGATGATGATATGACTACTGATTGCTGATTTATAATAAATTAAAATCAGCACCTCACGGAGCATCTCATTTTTTAGAATATTAAACTATTCTGTGAGTACAATATGAAAAACAGTTCATGAAACAATCCAACACTTCATTAATAAAAATATTGTGCCAAGCCTTACTGATCAAGCCTTGATAGGAAAAAAAAAACCAATTAAAATCCTATTATAGTGCTTCAGTGGAGACCAGTCAGCAATTACAGACAGTTCTCAGTAGTTTTTTTAATGGTGGATAGGGGTTTTTGGAGGTTGGCATTAGTATTTATTTTATTGAGGCAGAGGTAAGGTAAGGGAAACACTGAGATGTGAGAAGGAGAGATGTGACACCCTAACTTCTTATTATAATCACATGAAAACACTGGGGTAAAGTCATTAACATGGTGGAAAAGAGGAATACCCTGACAAATACAAGCGCCATGTGAAACCTGACCTCAAAGTCCACCCAAAACATTAAAATTCAGGACTTCACAGGAAAATCTTACAAATGTTGAAAATTTAAAACTGAGTTCCCTGGTGTGAGAGTGTTTAAACAGCTTTGGTACAAGAGTTGACGGTTGAGTTCACAGTCTTGATCCTTCAGAGGAGGAGAGAAACAGGTGTTTATAGGATGCAGCTTATCACATCCCCTGGTAGGTGGCTGAAATAGATCAGATGCAATTGAACGCTGCTGGGATATGAATCTACAGGTATGAATAGAAAACATGGAACTTCTTTTAGTTCCCTCTTTTCATTCAAAGTACTCAACCTTAGCCCAGGTAGAAAAAAGCCTCTAACTTTGCACTCAATATAGCATTTCCTTAAGAACAGAAAAAAAAAAAAAAAGCACTAAATTGATGCAGGTCTACAAATTGCTGCATTAAGTCTGCTATACACAACCCACACACAATAACATAAGGGTAATGTAAAAACATGCATTAAGGATGAAGAAGAATATTAGATCCATCTCTTCCCCCATGAAAGGATGAGCTGAGAGCTCATGGTGGGTGAGTACAGCTAGCAAAGCAAACACTTCACTGTCTGTGGGTGAACATTTCATGCATGCTCTTTATTACAAAGCCCACTGAAAACTTAAAGCTGCTTTTCTGAAGGAGTTGTTGTATAACTCTTACATCTGGGGTTTTCAATCACTGCCCTTTCTGAACTGGTTATGGAACACATTAAACCCAGAAGGCTCCACTTCACCTGTTTACAAACCTTCCTCGCACTTCTTCACTATCCCAGTCTTGTTGACAGGCTCCAGTTCAGTACTGCTGGGGCTAAAGGCTCAAGCCTGGCTTTCTTGGATAAGCACTACCATGCGCTGCAGCAGGAAAAAACATCTAATTTAAAATGGAGTATATTCTTGAGGGTCTGGCAGAATTAGGACTCTTTTCAGAAGTTTAATCCATTTCTCTACCCTTGGATCCACCCAAACAAGCTACTGTGCCTATAAAAAACACTTTTGATTTCACATATGTGTAAGCTATGTATGCCTATAGCTGTATAATAGATATAACTTGTATATAGGCTTGGAATTATACACTATACTTTCTTCTGTTTGTGTTTCATTATTATTATGGTCAGGAATCAGGCAGTAGGTCCATGCATGTCATGTCAAACCATTACTAAAATATTCAAATTAATAAATCAAATGAAATAATTTCTTCTTTCTGTTCACAGCTCATAAACACACTTTGAATTATCTATTCAAATTAATCATGTTTTTATCTACACAATTCCACACACACATAAGGCGCTCACAACAACTCAATGCAAATACCAGAGCTTCAGGATTCCTATGGAGGAAACAGGGTGACACAAAATGTTTTGGATGCTGAGACTGTAGAGATTCAAAAAGCAACAAGATAAGTTCATGAATAGAAAAATCCAGAAAGCTGCTATTAAACCCAAAGACCACCACTCCTAGATCAGGATGTCTCCAAGTTACAAATCACTGAAAGCTTAGGAAAAGTGCTGTGAAAGTAGTATTATAGGTATTCCCTCTACTTATGATCTACTTTGACCATCAAGTCTGGTGTTAGAAAGAGGACACTGGATGAAAGCCACAACTGGATGTACTTTTATCTGACTCACCACTGCCTTTCTTATGTTTCAGTGTCTTCTAACATAGATAAAAATATCACTCTACTTTGCTGATTTTGTGGTCTGTGCAGCTATCTGTTACAGTAAAAAAAAAAAAAAATCAAAGTATTGACAGATTATATTTATGGTACAAATTACCTTTCACAAAACACTCAAAAAGCTTTCTTATCTTTGTCTATCTGTGGTATTTTAAGATGAATTTTTCCCTTCCAATCTCACCATGTGTGTTTATGGAAGCAGAGATTATCAATAGGTTCAAAAAAACAGCTGCACACATTCATTGACAACAGTTCCAGAGATAGGTACTACAAAAAACAGACAGGAATGTTCCCTTGATAGCCCTAATAAAAAAATTTTGGCTTCAGGGCAGTAGGAAGGGAATGAACAGCAGGATGTGGACAGGCTCTTGTTCTCCCCAAACAGCTGCTTCAGTTGCCCCAGACACAGACACAATGCTTAGCTAGTCTGAGCCAGCAGGCAATTTCTTAAATTCTTATCACCACAACAATTACAAGAATTACCTTGCTACCTAATGCTGAACAAAGTGAACATGATCAAAGGGATGAACATGGAAGTAAGCAAGCAATCTCAGCCACACACGTTGTGCTGCAGGTACCACTGTGCTGGTTCAGCCGTGGGTCTTACTGCTCATACAGCAGGGGAAAGGTGAGCTTCTCCAAAACTTCAAAACCCTTACAGTGGCATTTTTGTTCATTCTGCTGAGGACAGAAGCATGAGCATTGGGAGCTGCAAGGAGGAGGGTAGACTGGTAGGCCAACATAGCCAGCAGGAAGCTCATTAAACTGGCAATGCTTCCAATTAAGGATAATCATGGAAGTCATTATCAGAACATCCAGTGCAGAAACAGCAGTTGAAATACAGCACGGTAGAAATACAGTACAACAGTTCCATGATATGGAACCCTAACCCAAACCCTAACCCTAACCCATGGTCACCTGTGGTGACCATAGAAGAATGGGAAATAAATTATCTAAATATGTGTGTGCAGAGTAGTTCCAGGGAAATACTTTCAGGTGCATCTTTTTGACTCCTAACTTTCTAAGAATGATCTGTATATTGTAATTTGGGTTGGCTATAAAACTCCACAAGGTATAAAATGGGCACCCATATTGGATAACACAGTCTTAGACTCCACAAAGGTGGAACAGTATATATATATATATACACACATATATATACTTCAGACATCACTAATCTTTACACAATTAAAAAAAAAATAAATTAGGGATGCAAACTTTTATACTACTAAGAAATTAATGTATGTGAACAGCTACCAACATACAATCATTTCATTAACTAAGAGTTACACTAGTGCTAATATAGACAGGACATTATGCAAATAATTACATAGAAATGTATGAGCACATGGATAATATTGTGCTTTGCACAGCAATGATAGATACTTGGACCTGAGACTTTATCAACCCTGAACAAAAATGACTGACTGCAGCTTGAGTAACTGCTCAAACTGACTTTAATTTAAGTAGGTCAGGTGCTGAAAGTTGTGTTGCTACAGTCACATGTATCTCAGCACAGACTGGAGGGGTGGATAGGTACCAAACCTCTCTGGTAGTTGCGCTATGTTCTGTGCAGTTGCATCTATTTTCTTAGAGGGACCCAAGCAGCAGAAACTAATTTGGGAAAAGCTATGTGAGCAGTAATGTGAGCAGTGATATAACGAGAGCAGCAGAGTCCCCCTACAAGTGATGCTTGGTACTGCTCTACTCATTACTCTCCTGGTGCTGGCTAAGAGGATACTTAGAACCATATAAAACTGCCAGATAAAACACCTGGGGCCCACAAGCACCAAAATTGCAATACATTTATGGACAAGCCTAGGAAGATGAATTAAAATTTACCTGCAAAATTAAGAATGTTTATAGCTTGCAACAAAGTCCAAAAGTTTCTCTTAGTCCACTAGCCCATCTGTACAACTCTACTGGACCTGACTCTGATTTCACTTCTGTCCATCTGAAGCAATGGAATTATTCTGTCACAAAGTCAGAGCAAAGACTCAGATGCTTCTTACTGCAGTATCTACATGCTGATAGGATGTTACGAAACCACAATACCATTCCAAAATGGTAATACAGCACATTTCTTGGTATATGAAATATGTTCTACAACAGACTAATCATTGATAAAAGCCTATAAGATGTTGCTGTTTTTACCTGTAGAAAAGCTACTAAGAAGAATAACAACCCTAACAGCTAGATTCTTGGTTGTTGTGAAGTATGTACAGGTTGCTCTGTTTTTATTACCTAAGCACTAATGGCAATTTCAGAAAAGGAATCCAGGTGAAGAGGCACATAATAGGAAATCAGTTATAAGAGTAGTAAGTCATGTTAAAGTCAGGCAAATGACTAACATTAACAGGAATATAACCAGTCAGCTAGCTGTGGTTTTAAAGAAATTAGCTAATACACTTACAGCATGAAAAGAAATAAGTTATCAAAGGATTTGAGGGAACAAATAACATTTAAATTCTCAATATCGAAGTCTATCATGTTATCACTCTCATTTCTACCAAATCCAAGAAATGCAAAAAAGCTTCTGAAAAAGTCAGCCAGAACATCAGTTGCAGATTCAAGATTAACTCAGGAACTTTGCCTCACCATGGTGTGCACACACCTTATTTACCTTATGACAGTGACATGGATTGCCTGCTTGTGAAGAAGAGAGCATGAGAATCTACCTTGCCTGACTTATGCCATATAGCAAGCTGCATTTTGATACAGCTAATCATAACCTAATCGTAAGAAAACATTCCTTTAAAGAAATTAAAGTTTCCCCACAATGGGACATTGAAGTCAGACAACAGAATTCCTCATCAAAATGCAACTCTGATGCTAATCACCTTTAGCAGAAAGAAGTGTTGGATGCAGTCTATCTTTACTATATAAGTCTGCTTCTGTTTTTGGCTTTAGGAGATTTAAATATATTTTTCTTAGTTGTTTCACAGCTGATTTTTCCAATCCATAAGAACTCAGCTGTCCTTTGGGAACACAACAAGACAGCTGCCTTTTTTATGGGAAGAAGTATAAAGTAACCAATACCTTTCATATGCAGCCCTCTATGGACTGGCTTTTGCAAACACAGGGCCACTTAGGGCCTTAAGTGGTTTCTTTCATGAAAAACGTCCTCACCTACTATGCAGACACAGCAAATCCTGATTTACTGTGGATATACTCCATGCGTCTAATACTTCCATGGGTCTACTGGAAAATGCCTGGCCTATGACTGAAGCAATGATTTGCATCGTGTGCACAGCAATTCTGCTTCTAGCTTGCTCCCTGCCTGTGTGAAGAGCAACCTGAAAAGAAGCCAGGACCAAACATTCCTCCAGCCTGAGGCCTCCTACAGCATAGGTCTGGCACACACTTCTGAGTTTAACACTCTCTAGTGATAACACATTTAATGATACCCTGTCATGCATAAGCTGCTTGGCCATCAGCATGTTTCCAAATAGTTACTGTCCAGCTAATTGTGATTCAGGGCCCATGATCACCCTCCCTATAGATTCCAGCATGTAATGACAAAACATTACTCTCTGTCCACTATCCTCTACTCTCTGCTGTACTTTCTAAGCATCAGTCTTATTACCAAATTGAAATTATCCAAGTATAATATTAAAGATGACACACTTTATACTATGTGTAGCAGTTTCCTGTTCACTTGCACAAATCGAAGAATCATAATAATTGTCATTTATATAGTTGAAACAAATTGCAGCCACAGCAACAGATTTCAGTCAACTGGAAATGGAATGTTTACTAATGAAGTTAAAATTCACAAAGGTTAGTTAGCAGGATTTTTTTTTTCCCCTCCTTCTTACCATGCCCCTGCTCAGGTTGGGAAGTGGGTAATTCCATTGCCACTGGTGGTCTAGTCTCTGGATTTCAAAGGTAAACCTGCAAGAAAAGGGTCTGTAAAGAAGAAGTACAGGATAAAGAAGATGCAGGAGCATAACAAATTAAGATTTCTAGAAACATGATGGAAGAGGAGTTTTTTTTTCTCCCAAGTTCATTTTAGGACAAACAGTGAGAGCTTCTGAGCAAATAGAAACCTTCACTGAAGTTAAAACTGCCATTTCACACACACAGACTACATACAAATCATGAAAGAAGTTTTGTGCTATTCAAACAATTGTTTGTCACATTATTTCAAGCATTCATTTATAATACTGCTTATTTAGCAAGTTGGTCTTCATACTTTGCCAACAAAAGGTTCCATTTAGCTCAAATGAAAACAGACAGATAGGACTTTACAAGTTTAAGAGAACCAAAACCTGTGTGGTTACCACTAAAAAGCAGTTTCATAAGTGAAACTGGTGATATGAACACTCAGTTAGGGGCAAAAGGAATACTGACAGAAGAGACAGCTCTCAGAGCTCTATGAGAGCCTGGAGACCTGCAGGATGCCAGTCTACATTACAGGGGGCAAGATGACTTTGGTAAGTGTCATCTGGTGTGTAATAGCTATTTTGATAGTCCTACAGGTATTAATGCAAGAGTCTATAAGTACTTAAATGAAACTATAGTTATGAATATTAACCAGCTAGAGACTTTGACTAGGTACTTGATAAAATCATAAAAACTTCTGAAATGGAAGTATAGCACATATGTAGATTTCATGAAAATACCTGGTACACAGATTCATACTTTTTATATATTAGAACATATTTTTCAGAATGCATTTTTCATGACAAAGGGTAATATTGGGAAGCTTTATAAGTACAATTATTACTGGTAGATTGATCGCTTTCATCAGGAAATTGATTGCCCAAATCAGACAGGCCCTCTGTAGAAAAATGAAAGGAAAAATGCTGTTAGAAGATAGAATTTCACTATACAAGGATATGTAGCTCTAGTTTGCCTGGACAAAACTGAAATATGTACATCTGGACAGCACCACTGACAACTCTACTCTTTCATAACTACTGTGATGGGAAGTTATGTTGCCCTTTTGAAAAGCACATCCTCATGAGGTGGAATGACAGTGAAAGATCTGGTCTACCAATTTTTTAAGGTCACAATACATTAATTGAGAGATGAGTAATTCAGTTATTATGCAGAAAGAAATTAAAATTGATGATCCTCTCAAGGCCAGGCCATGCACGTAATAGCTGAGAGTAGTTTTCATCTGTAAGCTCCTTCCATGTTTACATGAAATAAATTGTTCTCTTTCCAATGAGGGGATGTTGCTGTTCCAGAAATACTCACAGCTGACAATTTCAGTAAAAAATTGAGTATACAGACCCTACCTTTATCTACATAGAGATGCTTGTTTGGGGTCAGGTCCCATACACATCAGAAAGGTAGTATGGGGAAATGCATTGCAGTCCTGCATTCTGTGATTCTATGGATATAGAGAAAGTCATAGTTTGAAGCTGGTGTTTATTAAAGCTTCTATAATTACAGAATACAGATGTTTTCTTTACATGCATAATGTAAACTTTACGTAGTGTAAATTCTGTAACAGTGAAGTGAAAGTTTCCAGCACGTAATTTTTGCATGTGAATTTTAAGTGTCTGGATATCATTCTGAACATTTAACTACTGTTTTCAAAAGTCACCTATGAAGATAGCTTAGCAAAGCATCTACAAGTAAAGCTGCTTCACTGCTGTGCAGTGTATCTCATTCTTTTCATGCTAGAAAGATGAAAACTTCATCATCTCTATTGGTAAAAGTAATGTATAAATGCTAAGAAGCAGCTTGTATAATTAGTTTTCATAACTCAGCATGCTGACAGAATTCTTGATCTCAAAGGATATGGTTCCTGGTGAGTTGGGGGAACGTTTCCTTGGTTTTATTTGTCCTGCAGAACATATTAGAACAGGTTTGGCCCCATAATAACCACAGCTTCACTGACTTCCCAAACAGAGACAGCTTGCATCTAAGCTGTTCAAACTGCATGCACCTGTAAAGGTGTGCTGTAAGGATAAAGACACGGCCACAGTACCAGAGGGAGTTGGTAGTAGAACAGGACACTCAGTCTAATACAGCTGAGTTTGAAGCTGGTAACATAAACATATGGATTATGTTGTACTGTTCCTGCCTTGATAGGATTTGCACACACAAAAGGACCATTGCTGCCTGCAGCCACTGAAGTGTAGCTCAGAGATGTTCAAATTAGCTGTAAGCATAGCAGCCCAGGCACTGTACTGTAGCCATTACAATGCGGACACCCAAGCTTCTCAGCAGGGTGATTTAATCTGCAAGGCCTCTCTGCTGCTGTCACTATCAAGTAGACATGCCCTAACTATTTCTCTTGAACTTAGCCTCTTTTATATTAATGGATTTCACTGCTTGAGGTATTTTGATAGTGTTCTATTGCCAAAGGCTTTCGAATACCTTGATGTTTTATGTAGAAACAGAAGTTTCTGGTTGCTTGAAGACTGGGATGACATACTGAGTAATTGCACAGCTTCAGAAGATGCTATCTGAGCATATGCCTGACAATTTCACATTTGCATTTGATAACCTCATAATTTATATGAATAATCTAAAAAGACAATCAAAATACCCAAGTGGCTCCGAGGCATTTATTTTTAAAGGCAATTAGCATACCATCTTCCCAGCATTCCCAGCTATGTAGGCAGTTTTAAGTATCAATGAATTAGACACTGATAAAGAATGAACAAACTTGATGTGGCTGGTCTCACCTGAACTGTCCTCAGTAGGACTATTTTGCTGAGATTCCCATATCTGTTGAAGCATAGTCATACTGTAGCACTGGTAGTATTTGGTGAGGTGACAATTGCAGATCATACCTTTTGCATTATTTTAATGCAGACAGCAACCAATCTAGTTCATAGGATTGTCCCACAAACAGATGTGCCAGCTTGGAAAACAGGGACGAGTTTTGTGCCACAGCAGCAGAAACGAGATGGGGAAGCCAGCTGTTCAGCATTGCCTAATGTTGGCTAACATTTTGTACTGAAAAATTATGGCTACATTAGCACATAATTAGCACAATTCCTAAGGAAGGAATACATTCAGAAAAAAAACTAGGAGAATATATTTTGCTGCCTTTTTTTTTTTTTTTTCAGTTTTGGGACAAAACTTGGTCTGAAACACTGTCATCTTAAAGTCTGAAACAGAAAATAAATCATGAATAAAGTGATGCAGAAAATATTACTTAGAGATGAATTAAGATGCTTTAATTATCCCTTCCAGCCTTACTAGCACCCTTAAGTAAAATTCACATTCCCCTCACATACAGCTGTGCAGCTGAGCAGTATTTCCATTTAGATCAAGACTTCATCCAGCCTTTAAACAACTACTGTTAACTCATGCAATACAGATATTGCTCTCATTGAAACCCATCCCATATGCTCATTATATTTATATTATATGTATAAAGTCAACCACCAAAGCCAAAGAATGCTGTATGGCAAGCTTAACATTTTAGTATTTACAGAGGTTCTGCCATTATGTAATTTCAGTTTTCACCTCTCTTGATGGTTGTTGGAGACATTTACATGAGGATATATATACAGAGAAGATCCTCTGATAGTGGAAAACAAAGTCTGGCTCAAATCAGAACTATATCAATTTATATCACCTCAAGATTTGATCCAGGCTTTTTGTTGCTCATAAGCTTACTTGTTTCTCACTTGAAGTCAGTGTTCACTGTTTGCAATGTTACCATGTGTTGCTTTAAAGATAATCTGGTTGCCAGAAACAGTGAAGTATGTCTGCATGAAAGAAACAAACAGCAGGAGAAGAGGAACCCTTAAACCACAGAAGATCGTAATTTTCAGGAAAATGTACTTGGTAATTAAAAACAAATGGAAAGATATGATGAAAACACTGTATTACCAGAACTGGCTGTTTAGAAATAAAATGCTTTCCTTTTTTTTTTGTTTGGTTGGGGTTTTTTG
>JANHGN010002985.1:0-17004 GCA_024605025.1 Megaceryle maxima | reverse complement strand
GGGCTTCCACCACCTCTCTGGGCAACCTGTGCCAGTGTCTCCCCACCCTCATGGTGAAGAAATTCTTCCCAATGTCTAACCTGAATCGATCTCTCTCTAGTTTTAATCCATTCCCTCCAGTCCTACCACTGCCTGACAGCCCAAAAAGTCCCTCCCCAGCTTTCTCATAGGCCCCCTTCAGATAATGGAAGGCCACAATAAGGTCTCTTCAGAGCCTTCTCTTCACCAACTCTCTCAGTCTGTCCACATAGGAGAGGTGCTCCATATGGATATTGTTGACTTATGATTATGTCACCAGCCATGAGGTTAAGCTCGTATGTGTATGTGGCCTTGTTGTTTATTAGTGACCTCACCCAATCTGTGGTAGAGACAGAGGAAGAGACTTTCTCAGCTTTTGGGAATTTTGACTACCCATGTGATGCCCAGGTCAGCACGCTCTGGGTGCTATATCTTTTGATTGTTTGCCAAGTCTTCTTTATGGTTACACAATTCTTTACCAAGAAAACACCCAGAGGTCAGCCCTGAGGCTGGATAGTTCTGATTGTCAGGGGGTGTGGGAGAGTATGGGCAAGAGCCAAGGCCAGTGGTTACCTCCAGCGTTTTGGAATTTCACCCCTGAACAAGTGCAGAATCCTGATAAACCAGTAAGGTATTTACAAAAGATATGTTGTTAGCCTGGCAATTCCTGAGAGACACAAATCACTGCAATGTGCTGGGGCCTGGATCATGCCTACCAAGTCCTTTTCAACACTGTTCAGTGCCCTCAAGGGGAAGATGTGGTCTGCAGACCTAGAAACAGACTGACTGGTACTGCAGTTGAACCAGAGAACAGGATGGATGGTGGGGCTGGTAGTCTGGAATTAGAGGGGAAGGACCCCCATCTAAGGAAGAGGGCACTGACAAGGCAATTGGAAAACAGACACAAGCCCTCAGCCAGCAAGTGCTCCAAGGAAGCCAGAAAACTTTTAAATCTGGATCACTTAGACAGAAAGAGAGTGGGAAATCACTATACTTGCCTTTGTGCTCAGCTATCCAAGGGGCATCATAAGCACCGATGAAAGGGTGGCAATGAGCAACTAAGGCCAGTGTTAGGTCTGGTGGTTATCCTACATTAATGTCAGTCAAAACACAGTGTTTCATATCTCACCTCAACTACCACCAGTGATGACAGCTAATTAAAATTTATTTGGACCCTGGGAAGCAATGGAAGAGAACAGCCATAACTAATCAAGCCAAACAGCATTCCTGCTTCATTATAAATTTCTTCTAACAGCTAATAGGGAAATGTATAAGAACTAAGCAAGTATATGGCAATATTTTCCCAGAAAAACCTCCCGGGCTTCAACAACTCCTAATTAAATGACTTCCAGGCATAGACATGCTTTGCACCTAAGAGCCCCTGATGTATTTCCTCTGCTGCTTTTAGAAACCATGTAAAATTTTAACATCTTCAGTATTGAGTGGCAACTGTCCAAGACTCAACGAGACGTTGGGTGAAGAAATACCTGTTTGTGTTTGTTCTCACTATCACCTCCTCCCTAAGTTTAACTTGATGCAGCCATGTTCTCCAGATAGAAGCAAAAATGCAGTCACTTTGTATTCACATGGCATGCCTGATTTTAGAGACTCAGGTCATGTCACCAAGAGTCATCTCTTTTCAAAGCTAAAGTGTCCCAGCCTGTGAGCCTACTGTGACTCTTGCAGACTTCTGATCACTTAATGCACTTTTTCCTGTTCTAGCATATCATCTGTGGGAAAGGAGAAGGAACTACACGCCATATTTACAAAGTAAATTGATAAATTATAATGGCATAATGATGTCTTCCATTTTTCTGCTCTATATCTTTCCTATTCCAAACACCACTTCAATTTTCTTTCATTTTATCATTGCCACTGAACTTGGTTATCTTGACAGAAATGTTTCTGAGGTGTCCTCTCTCCTAACAGTGTAAGCATTTTTAAAATCACACCTCTTTGGGATGGAGAGGATTATTTTTGCTAAGTAACCTGGTTCTGTTAACCCAAATTAATATCAAAGAATTTTGCCATTTAGATGTTTCCAGAAAAGAGTGGTGGTGTATTTTAAGGGTTGTGTATGTAGAAGACAACATGTACTCGGCCACAGGTCTATGGTGTTAACCTCTTTAATTAATGTTCAGGTCAAAACTCTTATAAATTTAGACCAAAGAGACAATAAAATTGGTGTTGAGATACCCCCAAACTTGTTCTGCTTTAATTAAGACCAATGTGTAATTTATCATGCTAAGCTTAAATAAAAGGGATGAAGTGTAAATAGACAAAAGTATATCTACAGTGGGGATTGCAGTGACCTAGTCAGATTAGTTTTTAAATCAGTTTTGATTAAATCAGCCCACCTTTACTGTGTGGATAATGTCTAGCACAGATAGCTGCTTCCAATTGGTTAAGTCAGAACAGCATGCTCAATAGTCCAGATTTAATTGTTTTATGCACAGACTACATAGCATTTTAAACCTAATTTCAGGAGCAGCCTTCTGGTTTTACTGTAGTCAAAGAATGAGGATAGACACAGATGGTGGAAAGCAATATACATAGATGCTGTTACATAGTATAGCCCATGGATTCAACAACTGAGAGATGGGAAATGCACATTGTCAACAGATTTACTCACCTCTCAAACAAGAAAAGTCATTCAGGAAGTGTCACCTACCATCACAATGGCCACCACGTTTGCAAAGCAGTCAGGACAAATTGCAACAAAAGAACAAAGAAAGTTTCAAGGCTGCACATTGCTATTTTAATACGCTGAAGGTTGGTATTTTAAAAATGTACCTCGCCCTTCACTTTGTACTGCAAATATATAGATCACACTTTTAAAAGCCCTGTCTCTTTGAATATACATAAGTGCACACAGCTATAAACTTGTTTATAATGTCTGTATCCACATATTACACACACACACATATATATGTAGCCAAAATCTATTCAAATATGCACATGCACAGTGCAATGTGAAAAAAAAAAAAAAAAAAAAGTTGCGTGAAATCACAGAATGTTCAAGGTTGGAAGGGAACTTGAATGATCATCGAGTCCAACCCCGCTGCCAGAGCAGGGTCACCCAGGGCAGCCCACACAGGAACAGATCCAGGGAGGGTTGGAAAGTCTCCAGAGAAGGAGACTCCACAACCTCCCTGGGCAGCCTCTTCCAGGCTCTCTCACCCTCACTGTGAAAAAGTTTCTCCTCATGTTTCTATGGAACCTCCCATGTTCCAGGTGGCACTCACCGCCCCTTGGCCTACCACTGGCTGTCACTGATCAAAGCCTGGCTCCATCCTCCTGACACTCACCCTTTACATCTTTATAAACATGAATGAAGTCACCCCTCAGTCTCCTCCAAGCTAAAGAGACCCAGCTGCCTTAGCCTCTCCTCATAAGGAGAAAGGAAGGATCCCAATGCAGTTCATGTTACCAAGCCTCACAGAGGTGGGTGGTAACTGGTTATGTGCACACACACGGTGCCCAGAAAAAGCAAGGGCGTTAGCTTCAGCCTTCAGTGCAGTATCTATTATTTGCTCTGGGCTAGGAATATGTGTGTGGGTAGTCACCCAAATCAGCTAAATGACCCAAGACAACTATTTAAGTCATAGTGGTAAAATTTTATCTGAGCCCAAGGGCTACAAGGTGAACTGCAGAAAACCAGAAATTATAAAATATATTTCCAATTATCCCAGGAAATTTTATATTCCTGATGATGATGAGCAGTAAACAAGAATACTGTGATCAGCTAATTCCTAGAAGGAACAGGCTATATCATACATGGATAAGTATGTAGAAAGTTTCATGTGTCAATGCAAGGTCCTACAAAGGATTAAAGACAATCCTTTCTCAACTGTGTGGGTCACAAGCACTGTGGGTGACATCAGCCTGGAGAGTTGTCTCTGATGGCTGTTGATTTCTTGGAACGAGCAGAGTCAGAAAAGGGATGGTAATAGCCATGCTTCTCATTGACAGCTGCCTGGGTGAGGGACAGACACAGACAAGGGACTGGGCAGTGAGTCACCCCTCAGACAACAGGAGAAAGTCCATGCAAGGATTTTCTCATAAATATTACTTTAAAAGTATTCTCCCATAGCTTCTAGCATAACACAGAATGATAGATCTGAGAGCCCTTCACTGTCCTTGAGACAGACTAAATGTGGCTTTACATTTATATCTTGGCCAAAAAAACCCAGGGAGATAGCAGGAAGGAACAAAAGACAATTAAGGTGGCATCAATCTCACCTTATATCTATTAGATCTTGCCATTTATGCTAGTGACCTTCCTTCCTTCTGCAGCCATAGGGAAGAAAGAAGCACATTTCCCATGGTCTTGGACACTTAGTAGTGGAAAGCACAGGAAACCTCAGTAACCATCCTAGGTTAAAGGGTTAACTTTTAGAGGATTACATTGAGATAAGATGACTTTTGGAGGGTTCTTTTTTTTTCAGTGGAAATGTTTGGGTTTTTTTAAGTACAATGACACAATATTTTTTAGAGCATTTGCTTAAATCTGTCCTCAGACCTTGTCTAAAATGTGTGTGTCACTCACAGCAGAAGACAGGTCCTTGGTTTCAATCACACTGTCAGGAGACTATCAAAAGGACCCCTGGTCTTATACGCCAGGTCTGGCATGATGAAAAACCAATAATTAGAGTGTAATAAAATACATGCAGATACTATTTAACTGGCAGAATTTGCATTTCTTTTTAGTTTTAAAATGAAAATCTGTAAGAACCTTACAGATGCACTACTAAGTATACTTTATGTTGGCAATCTGAAAATTAATTTCCTAATGTTCTGTTGTGTTTCCTTGGCCCACACGTATGTGGCAAATGCCCTCAAATACTTAGGCTCATTTTGAGACTGAAAATCTTCCTAAACTTTATGCTGTAAGGATTTTCTGAGCCATTGCAATTAGTATGAAAAATATTTGTCTACTGACATTGGGAGCAAAGATCCCATTAGTGGGGCCCACTTACTGCATTGCTAACAAAGTCTTAACCACACCTGCAGGAAGGTATACTTTCATTAAAATGGATAGATAAATTAATCTTCTTGCAGCAGTGATAAAGCGAAGAAAACCGTATTTTGCATATGTGCATATTCACACTTATGAAAACAGAGGATCAGGAGACAGCAGGTATACATGTGGATACCGCACTTCAAAGAATCGGTTAGTTTCTCAAAACAAAAACAAAAACTCAAAACAAACAAAAATCTGATTTACTAAATAATATAGTTGAGTTTTAAGCATGGCATGCAACCTGCTCTGCTAAGAATCACAAAAGTACTGTTTGCATTAGGCCTGAAAGAGAATATTTAAAGGAGGAGAATCATGAATAAAGAGATGTAAAATGTAAGAAAGGTGTAAGCTGACACATTCTGACAAGAAAAAGCAGGAAGAAAAGCCTCCCAAGGGGCCAAGGTCTTCATTTTTCCTAGTGTATGTCAGCATGTATGTATGTCACGGAGGAGAAGGTTGTGTACCTATTAGACAGGAATGCATGCATGTGTGTAGGCATCATCAACAGCACTTCTACTTACACCATGTAAATAGTTTAATACATTGGAAGCCCAGCCTTCTGTTTGGCTAGCACATAGCTACAGCAGTGAGAAACTGGAGAAAGAGAATATTTTATGAGGTTAAACTCTTGAGAAAAATCACATCACAGTGAGTTTTCTAAGCCCTAAAAATCAGATAAAGTAGATTGAAAGTACTGCAGGATTCCCCCAGCCTTCCACCCAACAGACAAGGCAGGCAGAAAATGTGTTAAAATCCACAGCCAGGATACAATCAGAAAGGCACACGGAGCCATATCAACTCTCCAGTCCATGGATAGGTCCGGGAGACTACTGGCTAAGATAGATATGTGACTTTCATGCAATTGTACTTACTCCTTTTCAGTCAGTCCTTTATCTCATCAAATATTCTATCAAAATTCAGGCTGCCTGCCCAACAGTTATGTCAACGAAGATCAGTCAATCAAACCCCTGAAGAGTGCACTCCATCAAATAGGATTATTTTGCTGGGCATCAAATCAGGTTATGTGACACTGTCCTCCTTTAGCAGACAAAATTAATGTTGAGGATAACACAGCTTCATGTTATTTTTAGGATTTAAAAAAAACAACGTAACAATAAAGACCAAGCTACTTGTAACTTGCAGTGTTAAGGTGTTGACAAAGTTTGTAAAGAGACTGTTTTAGAATTACCATCTACTAGGTGATGATTAAATTAATTATATTTTATCCATTTTACTTGACATAAATTGGGGAAAAAAGACCACAGGGATGCTTTAGCTTAGAGCAGAGCAATGTTCATTTAAGCATTCCCCAAATGACACCCTGTAGGTCACCCCAGAGATAAGAGATTTTGTATTCTTCAATAGAAAAACATGGCCTACCAAGGGAACAGAGTTGCATTCATGCATTGCAAGGGCTAGAAGGAGCAACTGGGATTGTGTATTCTGTCCACTGCCGTGACCCAGGAAATCCAAACCAGTTTTGCTGAAAAGCAAAGCATTGCTAGAGAAAAACACCACAATCCCTGATTGCTGTGGTTTAGACCAGGATGGGACTTGAACACCACATGGCTGCTCACTTACCCACACCCCACTAACCTCCCCCAAATGGGAAGGAGAATAGGGAAAAAAAGGCAAAGCCCCGTAGGTTGAGATGAGGAGAATTTAATAGAGCAATGCAAAAGGAGAAGAAACAGCAACAGTAATAATAAAGAAACAATGTACAAAATGAGCAATATAGAACAAACCCAACCTAAGGGTGCTGCCCTTTTCCAATCTGGACCACTCTGCCAGAGCCCACTGGCTTTGCCCTTACATAGCAGGTATGGCATCACTATAGTATTGAATAGCCCACTGACTGGTTGTCTACCCTGGCTGTGGCTCCCTCCCAGCTGCTGGTGAAAATTAACCCCATTCTCTTCTAGCTGAACCCAGGACACCATTCCAGTGATGAATTGTTCTCATTGCTGATAAACGCAATGGTTCCAGGATGAAATTAGGTTTGAATACCTTAGTCTACCAGACTATCTGTAACCGTTATTTTGATAAATGCTGAGTTCTTGACTTTGCTCACTCTCCATTTGGCATTCCAAAGCTCCTAGCTCCTCTGAAAAAAAGCTCCTAACTCCTCTCATTTTCATCAGTACATTTCTTGTGGGTAATAATAGAAGTTTAGTGGCATTTCCAGCTTGGACTTTTCCCATGACAAGTTGTCCTGACATCCACAGAAGGAAAAGGCTCTGTTAAATGATCTCCCAATATCACACAAGCAAAATGTTTGTGCAAGAATGAACCAGTTCTGAGCCCCAGCCTTCTCTCTTGAAATGAGTGAAAACTGCATTGCATCAGGCCATGAGAAAAAAGCCACAAGAGAACACAGATGCAGAAACAAACTCTGCTAAATGAGTTCAAGCTACAGAGTAGTTGGCCTGCCATCTCCTAATTTCACATGTATTACAGGAAGACATGAGCATACAAAAGGACATAGTTATGGGATATCTTTATAAGAAAAGTTTATTTCTATTCCCTGTATCTTAACATTCACTCTCTTTTATAGCCAGGCCATACTGAAGCAGTTGCAGCCTGAATCACAAGCCCAGTTTAGTCCCCAGGGCCACATCCTACTAAGCTGAGACACTGGGAATATTAAGGAAGTCATCTTCTAAGCTGGGTAGTGTCCATTACGTATCTTAGAACAGTTCATAATTTTGGTCAACGGTCCCCTGTCCTTAAATGTGTTTGGTTCTGCCACACCAAGCCAAAGCGAGTTTCAGGTATGCAGAGTGTTGGCCAACACTACTCAGCAGAGGCACTCGCAACCTGCTCAGTGATGCTGGGGCAGAAGGGTCTAGATCAAAGGAGTAGGAATTAGAATGAGTAAGAAAACTAACACTTACTAAAGCTACTGCCATAGGGCTTTCCTTGGGGCTATTTTCTGGATTGCCCAGTTTTACAGTCATCCAGAAAAATTACCAATCCTATTACTATGTTTTCATGTAATTGTTGGCTTAGTGTGAATTCATATAATGCAAGGAGAACGTGTCATATTTAACACATAACACAGCTGGTTTTTATTTTTATTTTAATCTGAGAGGAATTTAAATCAGAGGTGCCCTGGTAACAGAATAATTCTCTTCTGTGAGTTGCTATCTTTTTGCATGGGTGTTTCACTTCATCCTGTTAAATTTGAAAATTAAAAAATTAAAATAAAATAAAAGACCTACAGTTCAGCTATGTGTGATAAGAGTCAGAAATGTGCACATATGCAGGCATGGGTAAAACCAAAACATTTAACCTTAACTCTATATACTATATATAAGGCACTCTGCTACACGATGACAGATACATTTTCATAAGCTTCACGGGTGAGTATTTCACCCATTCTGATAGCTTATTCTTAGTCTGAAAATGTTTTCTTTGACAAATTTTGTAAAGAAATTGGAGTGATTTAAGCTAAAAGAGATACTAGCACTTTTCTTCCCTTCAGATGGAAAGATGCAAATGCAAAAGGGCTTTAAAGGTCTTTGTCTAAATCTGCTTTTTTTCCTCACCTGTTTTAGAAGAATCAGTCATGTCTCTTCAAATCTCACTTCCATTAACCTTTTGAGTACTGCTGACATTCTTGTATAGTAAGTCTCTTGCACCATATGTCAACAAACAGCTGACATATCCTTTAAGTGTCTCTCTTGCTCTATATCTTGACTCTTCTGGTTAGTTTGCAGGTCAGATGACTGGGAATATTAAACTGAAGCTTAACTTACAGCTTCAAAATTAATTCCCAGACTGAAATGATTGCTTTCCATCTTCCTAACCCTGTTCATTTATCAGTGCTCAAAGGTTAGAGAGTAGAGGTAATTTTTGTAAAAGCAGTAATAATGAAAACTGATACAAGACCCAGAAAGTTGCCTGTATTAATTATGAACAGCACTGGAATCTTTATCTTTAACAAAGCATTGGGGTTTTTTAGGCTATGGTGCTGGTACCTGGCTGGAACCTGGCAGAAGTCCACTCTGCTGCTGGAAAGAGCGTTAGTGCCTTCCCCTCCCTACCACAGCTGCTAAGCCCTGTGCCCTGGCCTTCCACGAGAGAGCTAATGGAAATTAACCCAGCTGGAAACTAACCATCACCAGTACTGGCATGGGGAACTCACGGATGAGCAACCCAGGACAAGAGGCAGATGGAGCTGCTGCTTTCAGTGGCATAAACACCTTCTTAAAGCAATGGTGTAACTTCACTCCCTGTGCTGTGTGCTTAATAATAGCATCTGCAAATAGAAGCTGTACGTGCTCTGAAGAGCTCACTTCTATGAGAAATTGCAAAGCTAGGAGCTAGGTTTTCAAAGCTCTCAATTACCTAAGAGTGTAGGGTTCAAAAAGGTCATAGGAATGTGTGCCCCAAAGTCCACTAAGGACCGGACTTGCAGGAGATGGAGGTTTCCATGCTTTTGAAAACCCTTCAAAGTTCCTAAATGGATCTTTAAATTCTTAAGTACCATTAAAAATCTCACTCAGATTTTTCAAATGTCTCGCCTCACATTCATTGCTGAGCTTGAACATTAAAGACAGAATTTTCAGGAAATAGGAGGAAATGAAAAGAAGAGCTATGAAGACTGGCTGAGAGCACTGAGGTTTAGATTGGAGAAGAGACAGCTCCAGGGATAACTTATAGCAGCCTTCCAGTGCTATAAGGGGGCCTTAGAGGAAAGATGGGGAGGGACATTTTATCAGGGCATGTAGTGATAGGATGAGGGGCAATGGTTTGAAACTGAAAGAGGGTGGGGTTAGATGAGATATAAGGAAGAAATTCTTCACTGTGAGGGTGGTGAGGCACTGACACAGGTTGCCCAGAGAAGCTGTGAAGCCCCATCCCTGGAAGTGTTCAAGGAGAGTTTGGATGGGGCTTTGAGCAACCTGGCCTAGTGGGAAGTGTCCCTGCCATGGCAGGGGGATTGGAACCAGATGATCTTTGAGGTTGCTATCTACCCACACCATTCTATGATAAGTACATCTAGGGCCTATCTCAAGTGAACCCAAGTAATGACGATGAGCAGGATTGGTGGTTTGTGAAAATAAAACATAACTTGGTGTGAAAACAGCTGGTACACAGCCCAGTTTTACACATTTCCTACATCCATTTAAGGGCCCATTATTCCAGCATGGCATAATTGAGAATTAAATTATTATTGTTAATAAATTATAAGATGGTGCCTTTCTGTACTTATTTTGGCACCTACATGTGTTTCAAAAGTGTGTTTTCTAAGATTTTTATTTGGAAGTGATGTCTTTGAATTGATGTCACACTGCAGGGAACTGAGTTTAATTTTCCTCTGTCTTGCAAAGCTTTACTTTGATCTAAGATCTTTAGCTTTGCTATCTCAAGAGTAGAAACATAATCTGGTGGTCATATACTTAGAGTTGTTTTTTTCAATGGTAAATATCAGTATTTTTTATATTCTGCTGTTGCCTTACATTTACAGATGAGATGCTGATCTCCCATCCACTGATATGCATAATTCCATTTTTCACATCTCTGTAAATATGACTAAAATCTAATCCAATGTGCCTGATGTAACAATGTTCCTTTCCATTGCTATAAGCATCCTGTCTACCATCACACCAAAGAATAAAAAAAATCCATAAAAACTTTTTGCAGATATCAAGAGAAAATAAACTGAAGTGAACTTGGACAAGCAACTTACAGAAGAGTTTGAAGGCAATAAATGTTGATGGTAAAAGATGCCTGATGGTAAAAGATGCATAATGGTAATAGGGCAAACTATCACAGCAACAGGCTAGACAGAACTCAGTGGAATGCAAATCTTGTTTTCTTCCTTCACTGTGAACAATGAAGGAAAAAATTATGCAAGTAACTATTGTATGAGTTGTATTATGACTGATCAATTTGCTTTGAGTCAGTCCATATACTAATAAAACATCACAGAATCACAGCATGGTAGGGGTTGGAAGGGACCTCCAAAGATAATCGAGTCCAAGCCCTCTGCCAGAGGAGGACAGAACGAGAGCAGATGATTCAGAAATGCATCCAGACAGGTCCTGAAAGTCTCCAGAGAAGGAGACTCCACAACCTCTCTGGGGAGTCTGTTCCAGTGCTCTATAACCCTTACAGGAAAGAAGCTCTTCCTCCTGTTGAGGTGGAACTCCCTATGCTCAAGCTTGAATCCATTGCCCTTTGTCCTGTCACAAGGCATGAGTGAAAAGAGGCTGTCCCTGCCTTCCTGATGCCCAGCCCTCATGTATTTATAGACATTAATTAGATCCCCTCTCAGTCTTCTCCTCTCCAGACTAAAAAGCCCCAGGTGTCTCAGCCTTCCCTCATAAGGCAGCTGTTCCAGCCCCATCATCACCCTTGTAGCCTCTGTTGGACTCTCTCTAGTAGATCTCTGTCCCTCTTGAACTGGGGAGCCCAGAACTGGACACAATACTCCAGATGAGGTCTCACCAGTGCAGAGTAGAGGGGGAGGAGAACGTCCCTTGATCTGCTGGACACACTTTTCTTAATGCACCCCAGAATCAGAGCTTTAGTTTTCCCTTTATGAAAGTAAAACCCAATTCCACTGTCTGCTAGTAGAAAGTGTGTTATGTACTGAAAGAGAGCTGTAGAAGATGGAGAAAAAGATAATTTAAGATCCTGCTACTGTGATTTTCAATAGCAATATCTAAGCTCAACATGAGCCAAGAACGTGCAAGTGCAGCCTGGAAAGCCTCATCTTTATCCAGGGATGCATCAAAAGAAGTGTGGCCATCAGGTCAAGGGAGGTAATTCTCCTCCTCTACTCCACTCTGGTGAGACCCCACCTGGAGTAACTGAGTCCAGCTCTGGAGCCCCAAAACAAAAAAAGGACATGGATCTGTCGGAGCAGGTCCAGAGGAGGGCTATGAATGTGATCAGAGCGCTGGAGCACCTCTCCTGTGAGGGCAGGATAAAAAAGTTGGGGTTGTTCAGCCTGGAGAAGAGAATGCTCTGGGAACCACTTATTGCAGCCTTCCAATATCTGAAGAGGGCCTGCAAGAAAGGTGGGGAGGGAGTCTTTAGAAAGTCTTGTAGTGATAGGGCAAGGGGCAATGGCTTTAAACAGGAAGAGGAAAGATTTAGAGTAGAAATTAGGGAGAAGTTCTTCACTCTGAGGGTAATGAGACACTGGAACAGGTTGCCCAGGGAAGTTGGGGATGCTCCATCACTGGAAATGTTCAAAAACAGGTTGGATGGGACTTTGAACAACTTGTTCTAGTGGGAGGTGTCCCTGCCCATGGCAGGGAGATTGGATGATCTTTGAGGTCCCTTCCAACACAACCCATTCTATGATTCTACTCATCAGGAGCAGGAGACAGATGGTAGGATAATATGAAGTAAGACCAATTGCAACAAAATTATTGCTGCTTTTAATTCTCATATATTAATACTTAAACTCTAACACTATGAGTATTGACAAGTCTTATCAGAATCCTTTTATCTTTTAGACATAATTTAGTACAGTGATTACATAGGAGTGACAGCCTTCTGTAATACTGTTTTGGGAGTAGTTAAAATTGAGGCAGCTAGGAACATGGAGCTTCCTTCCCTTTGCCATGTACAACACAGCACTGTCCCATTTTCATTGGTTTTAAACTATTTTACATGTGAAGAGGTTCTTTTTTCATTTTACTTAATGCATGAGCTCCTGTTGCAGAAAAGCATCCTTAATCCCACTGAAGCAAGAGGTAGTAAATCCTTTACATCAGTGAGCTATGAATGAGAACTGATTATTTTCTGCTCTCTATCTGATACAGGTTGAGTGTGTGTATTATGGGTAGATCATGCTCCAGTTTTTATCACTTAATGTGATTGTTATGCTTGCCCAGGCTCTATGGTGTACTGTAATCAAAAGAAGCGAATAATACACAGTTTTTCTTAACAAATCCAAATAAACTCAACAACAGGTTGCATAGATTAAACTAGTCTGTCATCACGGTGCACCCAGCTGTTTTGCCAAGATGTTGAAGAGCCTTGCTAGTCCTTCCTTTAGGAAGTGTTTTGGCACCTGTGATAGAAAAGCACTCATAAGCACACATTTGCCTTGCGTGCACTACATTTGGACTAAATGTGTTAGCAGACAAACATCCTACCTCAACAATTAACACAGCAAGAACCAGTATCTTCATCAGAATTTACCTTAGCATCAAGATGCTTCAATTAAGCAACAGTGGCTCACCCAGACCAACAGGTAAGATCGCAGGTGTGTGCTCTGAGGTCAGCTCTATTCCTGCTCGGTGTGCTTGTAATAGCACCCGCTTGCACTTGGGTGATGTTAGAGGCATATTAGGAGCAGCAGGCATTTTCTGTGTTATACCACCATTTTCTTTGCAGCTGCTGGAATTCAAAGCATCCAAAAGTCATGTGGCTAACCCACAACTGGAGAAACATATATGTATATATACATTTTTTAAATAAATCACAGATTTTTGTGTTATGTGTTTCACTGTCTCTTAAGAGACCTGTAGAAGCAGCTTCATAGGTGTTAATTTCTCTTTCTGCAGGGCTTGTTTTGGCATTAAACCAAAAGAAGTGCTATAACCTTTAGTGATTCTTCCTGGCACACTACTTGGATAGTTGTTACCTACACTGACTTCATTCTGCATGGAAGTCAAAGGAGTTGATAGTTTCCTTCTAGATCAGGGTTACCACTTCAACTTCATAGCTGAAAGCTTTGATTAGGATTCATCTGCCTAACTGAAACGGCTGTTCTATATGTCTACAACTGAAATAGCTCTCTACCTCTGAAATAGCTATCTACACATTTCTTTCACAAACGGAGAGAGACAGGTACTTCCAGGGTGACATGCATCCTATCTTAAAATAGGTGTCTAAAAGTTGGATCAATAGGGCTCAAGATTTGTTCTCTGTACCAACTACAAATACCTCTGATGTAGGCATTGGTAGACGGTAAATCCCATCTCTTGTGCTACAGCCCTGAGCACTGTGAGATACTAGCTTTTATCCAGTGGTGGAAGAAGCAGTAGAGTTGCTTAAGCATCTTTAAAGAAAGTAATCCACTGCTCTCTGTTTTGGTCACTGATATTGATTGGCTCTTTGTATGAAGAGCATGATGAAGTGTTGCAGGAGCTGGCAGCACAGCTTTAAAAAAGCACCGCTCAGGATAATTTCCAGTGGTGGTGTCTTTTGCACATGCTGACTTTAACAGAGGTGGATTGTTGGAGGACAGGGGACTTCCTTCCTAGAGCTTTTTGGCAACTGACCCCTGAATGATCAGTTGTAGACTGATGCTGGAGAGCTAATGGCTTTTGCTCTCTGTAACCCAGTTCCTCATCCTGCCCTTTAGTAGACAGAAAATAATAATCTTTTAGAATGGTAGCTAATGTATCTGAACCTCAGGATCACTGTAGTATATGCCTGACCAACGTATGTATGTAAGTATATGGAATATATATAAGGATATGGCAGGGTAAAAAATAGAGCTGGCTTCTTGTAAGGGGGACCTAGGGACAGGACAAGAAACAAATTGAACCATGTGAAATTCCATCTGAACGTAAGAAAATATTTTTCACTATGAAGATGACCATGCATATAGTTGCCCACAGAGGTTGTAGACTCTCACTACTGGGAGATAATAAAATCCAGCTGGATATGTTCCAGGCAACCTATATTAGCTGACCCTGCTTGAGTAGGGGATTGGACTTGGAGATGATCTCCAGAGCTCCCTTCTAAGCTCCACTATTCTGTAATACTGTACAAGAAAAAATGAAGATATAATCTAAATGGCCTATAACTGAGGGAAGGCCAAGGCACATTTATTATTTTGGGATCATTTAAAGTTTCTTTCATTAGCTGTGGTTTTTTCTTTGAAAACTAGGATAACTTAGTATCACCCATGAATGAAACCACATGATAATCTATGGAAACTTTGCTAAAGTATATTCACAGCTAGTGATCAGTCAGCTCATAATGAAATAGAATGAGGATTGATAGTGCATTACTTGCCTTGCCTTCACCATATGTATGCAGTCAAACTTATCTTGGAAATAGTGAGCAACTTCAGACTTGCTGTGGCCCAAGGCTGTGTCCAGAGGAAGTTAGCAGAAAGCAGCAAAACACTGCAAAATTCACTGAACTCCTTACACGGTAGCTTCTTGGACAGACAAGATCTATATGCTTCAGGGTTTTACAAGAGTATCCTCAAAGTTCTGAACCTTCTGTTTTATTTTTGATTAAATGAAAAGCAAAATACTGATTCCTCCTTTGTCAGGAATTAGTATTTGCTCTGTTCAAAGTACTGAGCTTATTGCTCTGTTCAAAGGCACAGTGAGTTTGAAATTCCAAGGAAAGCAGAGAAACCATTTGCACACGAATATAAAAGTAATCTAATGGATTCATTATAATCTACATACACATAAAAATAGATTATAACCTACTACTTCTCATCCTGAAGCACATGTTTTGGTTTACAATGTCTCATTAATTTTAATTGTAAACCTAGGAAATAATCTCTTTTTCTCCCTGCTAGTATACAGAATATGAAAGTGTGACCAATACCTTTGTCATTTTGTTTCAGGTAGTTAACTGTCCCTTCAAATTCAAGTCTGTACAGAGGTTATGAACCACTGAGCATTTTTTTTAAGCCTGGGAGAAAATTAGTTATTCCTTCAAAAAACTAAGAGAATGGGCTACCAAAGAAGGATCATAAACTGCTCATCCCCACATCTCAGATTGAAATAGCTCTGTCATTCTCTTATTTTTGGTAATATATCCATGAATTCACCACCAAAAAATTAGCATTTTTAAATTACAAGTGCAATTAATGTCATAGCTTCTGGTTTCTGTGCCTTCTAAATGTTCCAATACTTCAAAAATTCCACCAATAAAGGAGAATAGAGAGGGAAAAGCACAGCAGTTAACATCTCATATTTCTGAGTTCTGTCCTTAGTATGTCAATGGCACTTTTACTGAAGGAATCAAATAACAGCAAACCTAGAGGATATAAGAACTGACAACCACACAAGTAGTTTCTAATACGAGCTAATATTGCAAGGCAAACATTTCTGCACTTTTTTTTTTTTTTTTTTTTTTTTTTTTTACACAATTTTTTAAAATTTATACATTTTTTAAAAGATAAAATTGAATAAATTTATTTTTAAATATTAAATAAAATTACTAGTTCTAAAATTACAGTGCAGTACAGTTCTGTAGCACTGTTTGTTCCATGCCTTGGTTTCCCACTTGCAAAATGGTTGAAAAGACATTTGCTTCTTGATAATGCCTGTCTGGACACACTATAAACTTCAGAATTATGACCGCCTGCTCTAAGCTGCATGAGTAACCCAGCTAAGCTTCTGCTGTCTTTCAAAAAGTCTATCTGTAAAATTATTCACTCTCACAACAAAACATTGAAAGGACTTATTTTGCATTTTTTCATCAGCCTGGACTTATCAGACAGATGTGTTAAATGCCATTGCACTATTTAACCTGGCATCCTGCATAGCACTATCTAAAGAACATAACCAAAATTATTATTATTTTTCCTTCTTTTTTTTCGTCTGAACTGGGGCAGTTCGTAACTGTGAATCCTGAGCCGTCCAGATGGACTGTGTTGAGTCTCCAACCAGCAACCTCTGCTGAGTACTGTTTTAAAGGCACTGCCATCTAAGCAGAATTATATTACACACAGCATTACTCTAAACCTTGTAATACGTAGAAGGATGGAGGAGCTGTTGAAGATCTACAGGTCAGAAAGACTTGTATTTTGCAAAAATTAGGGGCATATAAAGATTATGTATTAGGAGGAAAGTAAAATATCACACACAAAATATAGCCCAACCCCAAAACCCCTAAAAAAAAGGAAAGGAAAGGGAAAGGAAAGGAAAGGAAAGGGAAAAGGAAAGGAAAAGGAAAGGAAAGGGAAAAGGAAAGAAGGAAAGGAAAGGAAAGGAAAGGAAAGGAAAGGAAAGGAAAGG
>JANHGN010002984.1:0-12902 GCA_024605025.1 Megaceryle maxima | reverse complement strand
GCCGAGCTTAACAACATGCATGAGAAAGCATCTCCCTTAAAGGTACAAGGCCCTTGTCTTCCAGCCATTCTCCAACAAATACTAGGAAACTTTGACTTTTAAAATTCCATATTATCTTCTAGGGAAGAATAAAAGCTTGTGAAGCTATGAAGGGATTAACATAATAACACCTTCATGGACAGATGTTTCATCTGTATTCCTGACTCCAAGATATTAATGACTTCAGAACCTCAGCTGCAACAAACAGAATTTTATTAGCATTAAAGTACTTGTGACGTTTTCCACCAGTAGGAGATTTAGGTTTGGTTTTTGTTCCTCCCCCTTCAATCAAAGGAATCTATTTTCTTTACATATATTTTATATTCTGGCACCAGATGGAAGTTCAGTCTGTATTAAAACCCCACCCTTTTTGTATCCGTCATCATGGAAATCTAAAAGTTAACCATCCTATACTTCATCTCTCATTTTCTGTGAGAACACAAGGTAGCTATCATACCTTTGGAAAATTTGGGGCTCATTTTAGCAAAATGGTCTGTTTCTATGATATAGCTTTACTTTTTCTAGTGCTTTTTAAATTACAAATCGCTGAAAAATATTGAGACTGCATTTCACCAATAGAAGTAAATTTCTTCAAAGCACGTTAGAGATTGCTATAATTAGTGGTGGTGAGGGGATTGTGTTTATTACTTTTTAGTATTTTCAGAAAAAAATATTTACATCACAGGAAGTAAATTCTTCAATGTCTTTACAAATTTGTTGTTTTTCACAAACAGAAGCAGAGGGAGATTTTGCTCACAGATTGGACCTAACTTCTGATCCAGTGGAAATCTTGCAAATGAAAGACAGTTTATTTCCAGGGTCTACTTGATAAACTAAGCATTCATGTCAAAAATATTTCAATTCTTTAAATATTAGTAAGTGTTTGGGTGACTTTAGGCATATCTGGGACAAACACACTAAGTTGCTGAAGTTAGCATTCAGTATACATAGCACACCATCGTGGTTCAGACCCAGCTAGGAGCTGAGCACCATGCAGGCGCTGACTCTTCCCCCACCCCCTGGATGGGAAGGAGAAGAGGGAGAACACGAAACCCTGTGGGTTGAGATAAGAGAATGTAATGCAAAGCAAAAGGAGAAGTAACATAACAGCAATAGTAATGAAACAATAAACAAAATAAGCAATACAGAACAAGTCCAAGGAATAACAATGCCCCAGAGCCAGTCCTGACTGCCAGCCAGATCCCGTGCCTTGCTCGTTCTCTCCCCCACACTTATAGACTGGGCATGACATCAGTATGGTATCAAATAACTCATTGCTTCGTTCAGTTGTCCCTTCTAGATGTGCCCCCCTCCCAGCTTCTGGTGAAAATTAACCCTATCCCAGATGAATCCAGGAACACACCATCAGAAATAACTCAAAATTATTACTCAGAAAACCCCCCAAAAACCTACCAAAAAACCCCAAACAAACAAAAATCAACCGGACAACCAGAAAAACCAACGAACCAACCAAACCACCACCTCCCCCCCCCAAAATAAAAACCACAAAAAAACCCAAACAAACCACCAACATTTCCTGAAGGGAAATATTTCAATATAATAAAAAATGTTCAGTGAAATTCATTGAGCAAATATATCTTGGTTTGCAAGACTGAATGAACAATAAAAGGATTAGCAAAAAAACCCCACCCAAACACCACACTGTAAGAAGTACATGTAAAATAGGAAGAGAAATATTCTATTATAAATATGCCTAGAAGATAAATGCAAGATAGATGATTGTTTTTAATTATGTATTTGCAAGTTATAAGAACATATCAGTAGAAGACCTAGTGCAGTAAAGTCTTGAGTTTAATTGCTGTTGGCCAAGAAGGAGATTCTAGTTTTATAAAGCTTGAAAATATCACAGCTTTATATAAAAGTTTCTCTACTTTCAGTCTGCCTCTGTAAAAAGAGAAGAATTTGCCTTTAATTGTTTTCGTAGGAGGAAATTAGTAGAAATGTAAGCAAAAGTAAAGAGGTGGAAGCATAATAGATATTTAATTCACTAACCAATGTACTTCTGGGTCTCAGCTTTGGGAATGGGCATACATGTATTTAATCAACCAAGGTTTTATCACTTCAATGTTTCATAACCCTCAGTATACCCATTTCACATTCTTTCTTTAAGATAATGGGAAATTACCTTGAGCTTTAGTGTAGACTTATCTGAGACAGACAATTATGACTAAATCAACCCTTCTAAGTTCTGTGTACGGTAAAACCAGTCCCCAAGACAGTAACTTAGAGCTAGGTCAGGAATTTCTCCATTGTTCCATGGCCACTGCTTTAACTGCAGAATAGACATTCTCAGGTACCTGGACCCAGAGTCATAACCAGGGGGTTTAAGTAAATAGTTTTAAGGGAAGCTTCCCTCAAACCAATTTTAATAAAACAGTTGAGCAGCAAACTCTCCAATAAAGGAGATATTTGAAGGTGAAAACAAACTTGGATGGCTTATGTTTTGAATTAATGTCATTAAAGAAAAAGTTAATTCTGTAATTGTCCTGAACTTTTTCTTATCCTTTCTTATTATTTTTCATTTTTTTCTTTATGGAATTGCCCCATCTTTCTGTTCCCCTTGAAGATGAAATGCTCTTTCATTCTTTTTTTGAAATCAAATATTTCCAAACACTGTGGAAAATAAGTAATTCCTTTGCTGTTGCAACTTACAGGAAACCCTTTATTTTTATTGGTGTTTCTCTGAGTCAGATCAGATAACTCTCCAGAAAAAGAAATGAAGATGGAGGTTTTTATTAATGCAGTATCTGCCTCCAAACTCTCCTTTTGGTGAACATTAAGAAGTACTGATTTGACAATCAATTAGGATGCCTTTTTCTCTTCTCTGACTCATTCTCTGTCTCTTCAGAATGGTTTGAAAAACAAAGTATAAATTGATTAAGAAGCCTGTGTAGTCTTGGACTGCAATTAGATGCACTTGATAGAATAGAAAGAGTACCCTGCTGTCATGTTAAAAGGCTAGGAACTTTTTGTTTTAAATCTTTTTGATTAACTCAAAGTATTTCAGTCACAGATCAGATGCTATATTTCAAATAAGATGACATGTTATCTATTTTTTTCATTTCAGTATCATTGCAATTTGCTCTTTGTCTATTACAAATACAGCAGGTTTTGTGTTGCTTTTCAGTATCTTATGTGATTTTGCTCCCACACCTGGTTCTATTAAAATGATCCAGGTTGGTCAGTGCATTTGCTGTAGTAGTAGTCTTCCTAACCCTACACCAAGGAGCACTACACAGTGTTCTATCCAGGCAGCAAAAATGGCAGATTGAATTGAGTGATAACTTCTGGCAGGAAGGCGGCAGTCAGAACTGGACAGGAGCAACAGCTTGTTCACCCAGACTGACAACAAGCAGAACAGCATGTCTGACTTGATCCTGAGATTCTTGGGTGACCTGTTCTGGAAAGTTAAATTCAATGTTTCCTTTCTCACTATCTTCTAATGTCTCATCTACTATGGCTTCAGGGCTTCACCCCTTCAAAAGACTTCAGTTCTGTAAAATGCTGAGCAATCCAGTGCTCTTGCTAAATCTTGCAGAATGTTTGAGGTTGAGTACCTTGGCTTCATTTTCAACAGGACTTTCCTTTGCAGACAGCGTCTCCAGAGGCTAAAACTTTAGTTGTGTTTTCAAAAGGTAGGTCAGCTTGCAGTGCAGAGTATGGTGGAAAGGTGCACAGTCCTTCATTTATGCCTTGTATTGTGATGTTATCCATCTCACTGACTAATTAAGCAGTAGAATTTTTGTTCTTGTTGTTGTTGTTTCCAGATTAGTACAATGAGCTGTAATGACCCAGATTCTGTTTGGCTATAGAAAGCACTTACCTAACCCAGACATGGTAGCAAGCAGCCATCTGTAGAGAAATGGCATTCAGCTTGCACTTCAGCTCAAAGGAATCCCTTCATTCCTGTTATCTGAATGAAGCTTTGCAGGCCTTCACAGAAAATAAGCTATTCTGATATGGCATATTTATTTCATAAAATAAGAACTCAGAATACAGAATAAACCAAATAATTTTTAACAGTTTGTACTGGGCCTTGTGCTAGCCTTGAAATTTCTCACGGTGCAGTGAAGGTAAGTCTAAGTAAGGGGATTGTGGTAAAAAGGGTCATCAAGGAGTTCTTTTGGGGGCTTTTTGGGCTTTTTCAAAGCTGGGAAAGCAGCTCACCCATGTCAGGGGCTGGCAGCTTGTGGGCAGGCTGCTGATGTGGCATGGGCGGAGCAGCAGCACCAGTACCTCATCCAAACAAGGTGTGATCAACGACCACAGCCACGCACTATAAGAAGCCTCTGTGAGGGCAGCAATGTGTGTAGCCCAGGACAGGCAAACAGTGTGTATGCATCACTTGCTGGGTTTTCCCGGACACTGAAAAAAATTACCACATTGGTCAAAAACAAAGGTCTGCACCTGGCAGAAGAAGACCATTCTCCTGTCACCAAGTAAAATATATGTGGGAACCCAGACAGCTCCCAGAGAAGGGTGTGAGTGTGCAGGTGACAGGCCACAAGAAATGCCACATCTTTGCCCTGGTAACAGGGGGCAGCCATGGGGGCAGCTGTGTGTGGTGTGAGCAGTGAGATGATCTGCTCATCTGAGTGGCACAGCTGCAAGATGAGGTTGAAAGGCTGTTAAGCTAAAGTTGAAAGGTAAAGAGTATTAGGGAGGCTGAAACAGAGACAGACTGGTGGAACCAGAGTCTGCCCTCCCTGCAACAGAACTGGGAATGCCCTCCAGATAGCATCCAGGATCAAAGGGCCCCTGTATCCTGCCCCTCTCAAGGGGAAGACAGAAGCCTAAATGAAAGGGGTGACTGGAGGCAAGTTCATGGCCACAGCAGAAGGTGAACGCCCTCCCTGCCTGCCTCACCTCCCCAGGTGCCTTTGGGAAATACCTGGATATCAGGATACCTGCTGGAAGACAGACAGTCCAATGGAGATGTGGATGATAGCCAACCTATACCAGAGGTCTTAGCATGGTCAGAGAAGCTTTCCAACTGTGTAACAACCTTTTCCACAAGGAAGAGGAGAAGGGTTCTATTTGTTGGAGACTCACTCCTAAAGGGAACAGAGGGCCCAATATGCAGAGCTGACCCTCATCGTAGGGAAGTCTGTAGTCTGCCTGGAGCCCAAATCAGGGATATCGCTAGGAAATTCCCCAGCCTGGTGCAGTTGTCAGACTACTACCTGTTACTGATCTTCTGGACAGGTAGGGAGGAAGTTGCATTCCATAGTCTGAAGGGAATGAAGAGAGACTTCAAGGCTTTGGGATGGTTGGTGAAAGAGTCTGGGGCACAGGTTATTTTCTCTTCCCTCCTTCTATTTGTGGGTGATGACATGGGATGGAATAGCAGGATCCAGTCCATAAATGCCTGTCTTTGAGACTGGTGCTACAAGCAGGGCTTTGGGTTCTTTGATCATGGCTGGTTTTATTAGACACCAGACCTGATGGTAATATGTGGTAAAAGTTTGTCTCAAAGGGGGAAAAGGGTTCTAGGACAAGAATTAGCAGGGCTCATTCACAGGGCTTTAAACTAGATTTGAAGGTCGATGGGGTAAGAGCTGGGTTTGCACCAATGGGGCTGTGTTCTAGTATTCGTGAAGACCAGAAGGCCTCCCACCCCCATAAGGTGAAATCAGCAGGCTCAGCTCTCTCCCTGAGATGCCTGTACACCAACTCACGCAGTGTGGGGAATGAACAAGAGGAGTTAGAAATTTGTGTGCAGTCAGGGAGTTATCACCTGGTGTCAATTACAGACACATGGTGGGACAGCTCACATGACTGGAATGTGGTCATGGATGGCTGTGTCCTTTTAGGAAAGAGAGGCCAGCAAGGCGAGGTGGTGGAGTTGCTCTTTATGTGAGAAATCAACTAGAATGTATTGAGTTCTGTCCAGGCACAGATGAGGAGCAAGTTGAGAGTTTGTGGGTGTGAATTAAGGGGCCAGCTGGCATGGGTGATACTGTTGTGGGTGTCTGTTCCAGGACACCTGGTCAGGCCAAGGAAGTCAATGAGGTTTTTTACAGGCAGCTGATACCAGCCTTGCAATTACAGGCCCTGGTTCTCATGGGGGATTTTAACTGCACAGATATTTGCTGGAAGGCCTCCTCAGCCAGCCAGCCACAGTCCAGGGGGTTCCTCCAGTGCATTGACAAGAACTTCTTGATGCAAATGGTGGATGAGCCAAGTAGGAGAGGAGCGCTGCTGCATCTTATTCTCACTAACAAGAAGGGTCTGGTTGAAGTGGTGAAGGTTGAGGGCAGACTGGGCTGCAATAAACACAAGATGATGGACTGTCAGGAACAGAATACCAAGTAGAATCACACCCCTGGATTTCAACAGTGCCACTTTGGCCTTTACAAGAAATTGCTAGGAAAAATCCCATGGGACAGGGTACTAGAAGGTAAAGGGATCCAAGATAGTTGGTTAACATTCAAGGACTGCTTCTTCCAAGCTCAAGATCAGAGCATCCCAACAGATAGGAAATCCAGAAAGGGAGCCAGGAGACCTGCATGGTTAAACAGGAAACTGCTGGGCAAGCTCAAGCAGAAGAAGAGAGTCTACAGATCATGGAAGGAGGGTCTGGCCACTGGGGAGGAATTCTGTTGTCAGAAGATGCAGGGAGACAGCTAGGAAAGCTAAGGTCTCCTTGGAGTTAAACATTGCAAGGGAGGTCAAGAACAACAGAAAGGGATTCTTCAAATATATTGCAGATAAAACTAACACTAGAGGCAATGTAGGCCCACTGATGAATGAGGTGGGTGCCATGGTGACAGCAGATACAGAGAAGGCGGTGTTATTGAATGCATCCTTTGTCTCTCTCAATACTGCTGGACACCTGAGTGTTCAGAGGAAGTCAAAAAAAAGGAGGAGTTTGCCTTGGTTGATGACAACTGGGTTATGGTCCAATTAAGCAATCTGGACCATAAATCCATGGATCCTGATGGGATGCACCTGTGGGTGCTGAGGAAGCTGGCAGAAGTCATTGCTAGGCCACTCTCCATCATCTTTGGTAAGTCATGGGGAACAGGAGTAGTGCCTGAGGACTGGAGGAAAGCAAATGTCACTCCAGTCTTCAAAAAGGGTAGGAAGGAGGAGCTGGTTAACTATAGACTGGTCAGCCTCACCCCCATCCCTGGAAAGGTGGTGGAACAACTCATCCTTGGCACTACTTCTTATGTTTGACCAAGCTGATAGACTTTTAAGAGGACATAACCAGGTGGATAGATGATGGTAGAGCAGTGGATGTGGTTTACCTTGATTTCAGTAAAGCATTTGACATCAGCCCCCACAGCATCCCCACAGTTAAACTGTGGTCTGGATGACTGGGTAGTGAGGTGGATTGGGAATTGGTTGAAGGGAGGAAGTCAGAGAGTTGTGTTCAATAGGGCAGAGTCTAGTTGGAGGCCTGTATCTAGTGGAGTCCCTTAAGGGTCAGTACTTGGACCAGTACTATTTAATATATTCATCATCAACTTGGATGAGAGAACAGAGTGTATTGTCAGTAAGTTTGCTGATGATATGAAACTGGGAGGAGTGGTTGACACACCAGAAGGCTGTGCTGCCATCCAGTGAGACCTGGGCAGGCTGGAGAGTTCGGAGGGGAGACATTTAATGAAATATAACACGGACAAGTGTAGAGTCTTGTATTTGTGAAAGAATAACCCCAGGTACCAGTATAGGTTGGGGACCAACATGTTGGAAAGCAATACAGAGGAAATGGACCTGGGGGTCCTGGTGGACAGCAGGATGACCATGAGCCGGCAATGTGCCCTTGTGGCCAGGAAGGCCAATGGCATCCCGGAGTGTATTAGAAGGGGTGTGGTTAGTAGGTCGAGAGAGGTTCTCCTCCTCCTCTACTCTGCCCTGGTGAGGCCACATCTGGAATACTGTGTCCAGTTCTGTGCCCCTCAGTTCAAGAAGGACAGGGAACTGCTTGAAAGAGTCCAGTGCAGAGCCACAAAGATGATCAAGGGAGTGGAACATCTCCCTTATGAGGAAAGGCTGAGGGAGCTGAGTCTTTTTAGCTTGGAGGAGACTGAGGGGTGACCTCATTAATGTTTGTAAATATGTAAAGGGCAAGTGTCAGGAGGATGGAGCCAGGCTCTTTTCAGTGACATCCAGTGATAGGACAAGGGGAAATGGGTGCAAGCTGGAACATCAGAGGTTGCATGTAAATATAAGGAGAAATTCTTTCAGTGAGGGTGACAAAACACTGGAACAGGCTGCCCAGAGGGATTGTGGAGTCTCCTTCCCTGAAGACATTCAAACCCACATAGATTAGTTGCTGTGTGACCTAATCTAGGTGATCATGCTCTGGCAAGGGGGTTGGACTAGATGAACTCTTGGGGTCCATTCCAATACCTAACACTCTGTCATTCTGTGATGGGGGAAAACATGCTCAGATTAGCCTTAGTTAAACCCCTAATTTCCCCATGATCATCGTTTTGAGCTGATGGAACACAGAGCATAATCTGGGAGGTAAATCAAATACAAACAAGGTAACAAAAAATTGCATATGCATTCCTTGGTAGTAGGAAGTGCTGTGGAGCTAATAAATGTCCTTATAGCTGGGCATGAAATCCTCCTCCTTAATAGTAGATACTGAATTTTGTAAGTAAGGATTAAAATATTTTCAAGGCAGATGACACTTGCTGATGACAGTTCCCTCTTACAACATCTGTAAGTCTCCAGACTCTCTACATGGAGTTTGAACTATCAACAAATGAAGCTTTTAATTTTCAGGCATTTTCACTATAAGACTAAAATAAGCTAAGGCGAGTTCAGGCTTGGAAGTTCTAAAAAGTACAATCACATATTATTATAGAGGAGCCATAACAATATTGGGAGTGACAAAACAGGGGTGTGTACCTTAGGAAACTAGTGTAAAGCACAGAAGAAAAAAACACAGGATGTGATTTCTAATAATGGGAACCTATATTTAGGCTCCTGCACTACATAAAATTATTTGGAGGAAGGCTCATCCAACAAAATGTAGAGATTTACAGTGCAAACACCCACCTCTTACTATTCAGCCTAGGCTCTCTTTACAATCAGCACAGAAAATAATCATTGTGCTGTGATTCACACTATTCTAACCTAATGTCAACAGCTCAAATGAGCCAAACCCTAGAGGTGCTCAATTCTTTCTGCAAACAGGAATGAGAGTTCAACAAGATCAGATGTAGTGATCTGGGTGCACTACTATCACTAGAGTGAAACTCAGCAAGAATTAGTTACCTGGGTCCAATAGGACAACTGACAAAACCTCTTACTAAGTCTTTTAAGCACCATTAAGATTGCAATCACTTCAGTACTCTACAGCAAAGCCCTGTAGATGTAGAGGTACTTTAGAGATCTAGAGCAAGCTCTGCAACAGTGATACATAAAACACAAAGAATGAGCGCTAACGAGGACCCCCACCTCCCCTGTCATCTGTATTTAAAAAGAGAGTGGGATCTACTGGGTTGAATCTAATGTACAATGTACATGTAATGGACTATGGAAGTTTGCACCTAGTTTTTCTCTAATTTTAGGAAAGCAAACATCCAGCTCTTTAAGGAGTTAGTCAAGAGGACCCCCTGGGAAATGGCCCTCAAGGACAAGGGAGCAGAACACAGCTGGTAGATCTTTAAGGACACATTCCATAGAGTGCAAGAGCTCTCAGTCCCCAGGTTTAAGAAATCAGACAAGGAAGGCAAGAGACCAGCATGGCTGAGTTGAGACCCACAGGTCAAACTAAAGAGTGAGAAGGAAATGCCCAGGCAGTGGAAGCAGGGACAGGTATCCTGTGAAGAGCATAGTGACATTGCCCAGTTATGTAGGGATGGGGTCAGAAAGAGCCAGGAGCTGCTGGAGCTGAACTTGTCAAGGGAAGCAAAGCACAGTAAGAAGGGCTTCTATTTTCATGTGAGCCAGAAAAGGAAGGTCAAAGAAAGAATATCAACCTAGATAAACATGACTGGCAAACTGGTAACAATGGTTGAGGAAAAGGCTGAGCCATTCAACAGTTTTTTGCCTTAGTCTTCTCTGGAAATCTCTCTTCCACAGCTCTTGAGTGGAAGGACCTCAAGGCAGGACCAGTGGAGAAAAATCTATAAGAAAAGGTCAAGTTTGAGGCCCCCTGAGGAACCTGAACATAGGTAAACAGGGTAACTCTCTACAGGTTTGCAGATGACACCAAGCTGAGTGGTTCAGTTGACATGCCTGAGAAATAGGATGCCATCCATAGGGACCTGGACAAGCTCAAGAAGTAGGCCCGTGTGAACCTCATGAAGTTCAACAAGACCAAGTGCAAGGTCATGCACAAGGATTGGGGCAATCTTCAGTATCAATATAGGCTGGGGGATGAAGAGATTGAGAGCTGGACATAAGACAACAGTGTGCACTCAGAAAGCCAGACATTATCTTGGGCTACATTGGAAGAAGCATGGCCAGCAGGTTGAGGGAGGTGATTCTCCCCCTCTCCTCCACTGTGGTGAGCCCCCAGCTGCAGTGCTGTGTCCAGCTCTGTAGTCCTCAGCACAAGAAGGACATGGACCTGTTGAAGTGGGTCCAGACAAAGGCCACAAAAATGATCGGAGGGATGCAATACCTCTCCTATGATGAAACACCAAGAGAGTTGGGGTTGTTCTGCCTGCGGAAGAGAAGGCTCCAGGGAGACCTTACTGTGACCTTTCAGTGCTTAAAAGGGGGCCTATAGGAAATATGGGGACAAATTTTTTAGTGGGGCCTGTTGTGACAAAATAAGGGGTGATGGTTTCAAACTAAAAGAGGGAAGCCTTAAAAGATTTTTTAACTTTTGAACTTACTGTAATTTAAGGTTAAATGGTGATTTGGAAACAGTTTAAAATACTTTAAGGCAGATACAAAATTAGGAAAGAAAACAATGATATGATTATAACTACATTGATAACAGAACTTAGTCAGGATGCAAGCTTATGCTAAATTTGTCATCTTTGAGAAGAGAGAGAAAAAACTATGTAGCAACTTCAGTAAGGACTTTCCCACTGTTATTTAATGATCAAAAAACCAGATGCTCTGTGGATAGCCACATCCCAACACCATGAACAGGAAGAGGATTTTTAATTGCATGAGAGTAGTAATGGCTCATTAGGTGAAAATAAATGGGAATTATCTCTAAATGACAATGGCTACCTTTATTAACAACCCAGGTGACCTAATTGAATACAACAGGAGAAGAAAACAGGGTTACACTAATTATTTGGAAGAAAAAAAAATGGAAGAACTTCATTAGTATCATTTGAAAACATCATGCATAAAACAGTGTATTTACAGGTATAAGAGTGGACAAAGAAATAATACTTATCAAACAGTACTCACAAGGGGGATACAGGGAAAAGAAATACTAGAAAAGACTGAGAAGATTGAGTACACTATAGAAAAATCAGACATGTAATAAGCATTAGTTAATTCTACCTGAGCCCCAGTTGCAATTTCATCAGCAGCTTCATTCATCACTCCTAATGTTTGGAAAGCAAACACACAGAGTTCCCGTTCACAAACAGTGGGCTACAAAGAGAAAGAAAGTTAATTATTGAGTTCTTGGTTTTATCATGTAATGTCTACAATGAATCCCAAACACATCTAATGTGGGTTTTTTTCTTCAGGTGTTAAATGCAATATAATTTCAAATTCTGAATACATGTTAATTATTGAGGAAAATACATTAGAGAAGCATTTTAATAATATGAGGAACAAATACGAAGAACTGCAAAACTCGTAAGTACTCACAGAGGCTAAATGTGAAATCCAGAGTACAAACCCAAAATTATAGTCATAGTACCCAAATGTCCTTAACACTATCCTATCAGACCCGGAAAACCTCCTACATAATTAAAATTAATGGAAAACAAATCCAGAACATAATGGGGACACAGTCCCTTCATAAATCATAGAATGTTTTGGGTTTGAAGGGACCTTAAAGATCATCTAGTTCAAATCCCCCTGCTATGGGCAGAGACACCTTTGACTAAACCAGGTTACTCAAAGCCCCATCCAACCTGTCCTTGAACACTTCCAGGGAGAGGGCATCCACAACTTCCCTGAGCAACCTGTTCCAGTGTCTCACCATCCCCACGGTGAAGAATTTCTTCTTAGTATCTAATGTAAATCTACCCACTTTCAGTTTGACACTGTTACCCCTTGTTCTATCACTACACTCCCTGATAAAGAGTTTCTCCCTGTAGGCCTTCTTTAAGTACTGAAAGCCTGCTGTAAGGTCTCTATGGATCCTTTTCTTCTCCAGACTGAACAATCCCAACTCTCTCAACCTATGCTCACAGGGGAGGTGCTTCAGCCACCCTGATCATCTTTGTGGCCCTCCTCTGGAGGGCCCCCTTTCTTACACTAGGGCCTCCAGATCCAAATACAAATGCAGGTTTATTCTTCAAAGGTTGTTATTCTGCTGTGGAGAGCATACATAAATATTTGATCTAGAAGACAAGTTCCTTGAAGTGGCTACTTTTAATTTATTTTTTAGCTAATTTAACAATTTATTTGTAAACTTTAAGAAAATTTATTGTAGTTTTATAGAATAAACGCCGTATTTGGGAAGGCCATATATTATTTTAATTAAAAAAGGTGCTCCACTCTTTCTGATATTAAAAAACTACATTAAAAATTTTGCTGTTGAACCATTTTTTTGCCTATGTTTCTGAAAAATTTAATTCACAATGCCATCACACCTATCAAATACAAAAAAAATTATTGGAACTGCATATTGAGTGAGAATTGAGCACTCTGCCTTCATAAAGCAAACAAAGCAGAAAAAAATTAAAAAAAAAGAACACTGCTCTAAGCAAAGAGAATAGGCATGACTTCAT
>JANHGN010002983.1:75796-88347 GCA_024605025.1 Megaceryle maxima | reverse complement strand
CGTGGTGGGTTTTTTGTTTTTTTTTTTTTTTTTTTGCTACAACTTGAGATCCTTGCTGCTTTCCCCTCTGCTGTGCTTCTCTGAAAAGAGTCTGTTTCCCTCTTCTCTGTATGCAGGGGAGACAGTGGCAAGATCCTTACTGTTCCCTGCTTCTGAAGAAGGCTGAACAGGCCCAGGTCCTTCAGCTTTTTGTTGTCTGGCATGACATACCTTGCTTGCACTGGCTTAGTCCATCCCAGATGTAAGGATTTGCTTTGTTTTTGTTGAAGTTCAAGTGGTCTCGTGCAGCCTGTTCCTCTGGACTGTTGGGATCCCCTGGAAAGGCAGCTCACCCTACTGCATCCCAATGGCTCCCCTGGGTTTGGCTTTACCCCGAGGTTGTGGAGAGTGCCTGCTGATCCATCAGGCTGTTGGGAGGTATTTAGTGGTATTGACCCCTGAAGCTTACCACTAACAGTTTGCTAGTTACACTTCAAACTGTTGGCCACTGCTTCTTGAATCTGTTTGTCCACACACTTTTCTTGCCTGTGCTGTACTTCAGGGTTATGGTTTTTATGAATATTTATAGAATATGGTCAATTAAGTGTCATCTTGCTTGCTTGGAAAGTGGTAATAATTGTTATCCTCCATATTTAATATGAAATGTTTCAAAAATGATTCAAAAATAATTAAAAGCAAGAGGCTTCTCTGGAGTAACTGATCAGTGTATTTACCTTCCATCTAATAGCCAGTGGTTTATTGCTGTAAAGTCCAGGATGGCAATGTGAAATTGTCAATATAAGCTTATTAAAGGTATAATCACAAATTCCAGTCTTCAGACTGGAAAGGTATATCTTTGTATTTCTGATAGGGTAAGAGGTATTAGACTAGAGGTAGACCAAAATGCTTTGGGATAGAAGGCTTAGTAAGCTAAACCACGATGGATTGTGCTTAAAGTAAGTGATGCAGAAGTTTGCTCCACCAGTTTCTGTGAATAGTATTTGCCAGGTTCCACTGCTTTCTGAGGTATTGTAGTTAGCAGATAGTCCAAAATGGCAAAGATGTTGATCCCTCGGTCTGTTGGCCTTGCTTATGTTATGCTGGTACTGTTCACTGAGCTTTAATTCAACTGCTTGAACTTGAACGGTTTTGGTAACAGCAAGATGTGAAACTGTGCCTTATGATGTGCTAATGTAAACTGGTAACATAAGTGGTAGCAAAGCTGCAGGTAACCGTCATTGCCTGGAGGTATCAAGTGGAGAGTTCAGACCTTTTGAGGTGCCTGCTTTCTTTGTAAGCTCCAGTTCTGGAATGTTGTTGGCTAAATCTACAGTTATTTTTTCCAGCAATAGCTTGAATAGTAGTTACCACTGCAGAAAGTTCTGCAGGCTTAGCTACGGACTCTTGGGTCCAGCTTCAGTTGTGTTACGCTGACACAAATCCACAAATAATTCGTATGTGAGGGGAGTGCTTGCTGGCTCGAGATGTTTGTCTGTGTGCAAGAGAAGTCGCTCAGCAGCTTGCTTGCAGGCAGACTCATTTTGAGAGCTGAAGAGCTCTCTAAATGCTAAGTGCTTAAATATCAGCTTTACAGTGGTCCAGTGAGAGCAGTGTTTGGCTACCTATTAATTAGACATTCTCTCTTTCTGTGCTGCTGTTATCCCACAGAAGTGTTACAATGCACATTCATTTGTGTGTAACTGACCTGTAGCATTAATGCACAAAAGAGAATTGAGTGCTAGTTTAATCAGGAGGGCTTTAAAAAAAACCCTCTAAGCTTGATTTATCATTCCCTTTGAGAATTAGTATTACTAGAAACTTTAGGTGCAACTGTTGTGTTGATAGCAGGGGGCTGGGAGAGCTGGGTGGTGGGAGAGCCCCTCACACCTAGATGGGAAGCCTGGGCTGCGTGAGGCTGGGCTCAGGTGGAGCTGCCAGCTCACTGTGGCTCTGCTGCACCCCTCCGTTGTGGCAGGGTTGCGCTTCTCTTCCAGTGCACCTCTGTGCTCTCAGGGGTTTACAGGAGGTTGTGTTAAGAGAAGTTTTTATATCTAATGATGTGTGTGTTGCTAGCATGCTTGTGGCCAAGTGGTAGGTATTCTGAAGCATCCCCAGGGCCTACTCTCCGTGGTGTTGTCAGACCGTTGGACCTTTTCAACTTGCACTTGTTGGCTTCTAAACTCATAATTGAATGCAGGAACTTTGCTGCAGCTTTACAGTTAGCTATGGTGTACTGCTGGTGCATTGCACAGCAAGGTTGGTTTTTATTTCCAGAAGATCTGTAAGCAACATAGAGGCTTCTGCTTTACCTTGTTGGGTGTATTGGGGAACCTGCTTTTGTGCCAGTGATCTGTGGAGCTGGAGCAAGCTTAACATGGTGGTGGTTTCTTGGGAACAAGTGATTTGAAGTTGCAGAAGATATGCCCAAAGTTTCTATTGCTGACAGGTGGGTTTTTTTTCAGTTCTCTTCTCACCCACCCTCCCCCTCCATGTAACCAAAGGTGAATCAGTGTGTTGTAGATAAGCACTTTGAAGTGGTCAGTGAGGAAAAAGCAAGCTACTGCCAACAGCAAGCGTGCAGGCAGAGCGATGAACAACTTCAGTGAAAATGGCTACTGCTTTTTTCAAACTATGTAGCCAAAACCACTCATTGGTTTGCACTGTTACGATCCTGATTGTTTTTTTCTTTCCTTTTATTTAGGCTTTACTAGCTTTTAATCTGAAGATAGTCTCTTTCACCAGGTTTTTGCATCTTTCTGTGAGCTGAGTATAAAGGAACCTTTTCCCTATTGCCCAGAGGCACTGTCATAATGGCAGTGGTGGCAGCTATGGAGGCTGGATCCCCCTTCAGGACTCCTCCCTGACATCTGCATGGGCTTCAGGCTCCTGGTCATCCTTCTTGCTGGAAGCAAATCCACAAATACTCAGCTGCTGCTTGAAGCCAGGCCTTCTGCAAATCTGTAGGGAAGCCTTTGGCTGCTGTGTTTGCTCTTAAAACAGCTGTTGAGTCTTCAGAGACCTGGCTGCTCAAAGTATCCCATGTGGTGCTGTCTGGGTCCCATCAAAATTAAAGTCATCAGAAGGGTAGAATGGAAGCTTTCTGTAATCACTTCCCGGATGGGTTTTGTTTCATGCCCCCTGCGAGTGGTGATTATGTTTGTGTGGGGCTTTTGGGGAGAGCTAATCCATGAGGGATGTGTAAAAAGGGTGGGGAGGCCGTTTGCATTGGAGTTGTTTCTTGGAGAAAATACTGGCCCAGTGCTTGTCAGGTGTGAGCCTGGGTGTCTTGGCTGAAGCTCCTGAAAGATGTCATTCTGGGAATGCTGTTCCTTAGCATCTGCATTCAAGACTCAGATGCTGCACATAAACAGGATACAGGGGGAATTTGGCCTGACTATCACTATTGTATTCCTCCTCCAGGACAGGAGACCACCTTGCAAGGCACAGACAGCTGCTGCAACTTGAAGGACATAGTAATGAAGGACAAATAAAACTAGAAATAGGATAAATAGACTAACGATAATCCTTTGAGTGTTTTATTCCTGTTGTATTTCAGTAGCTTTTAGGTATGTAGAAATTTGGCATGTGGTAAACATCTTTGGAGAGGAGTAGTTTTCTGGAGAGAGTATGAACTGATTTGTAACTTTTCATAGACTTCAGTCCTTTTCTTACAGGTACAGCTTTGGTACATCTCATAATATTTATAAACTAAACAAGTGATAAATGGGCATTCAAGTTCAGTGGTGGTCAGGCTTTGGGGGGGGGGGGAGGGGAAACCCAAAACAAACCCAGATTTTTAGGATGATAAATGTGCTAGGTGGGACTTCAGGAACTTGTGGTATATCATCTGTATAATTTTTTCCTGGACTGTGATTTTCATAGTATCCTCACTTAAACGTATTTCAGGACAAGTTAACATGAAATTTTTTTCATCTTTAAGGCTGTGACAAGTCTGTTGTAACACTTTTTTTTTTTATGTCATTCTGTGACAGAAGGGCACATGAATTTCTATAGAAAAACAGAATTTAAGAGATGTTGGCCCATCATTGCCACGCTGTTGATGTTTCTTTGACAATCTGAGACTGCTGTGACCATTTTGAATAGCAACAGCATCATCTCTGCTGTGAAAAGTTACACATACCATTAGGTACACATATATGCACGTAGGCAACAGTGTGAATGCAAAGGTATTCTTAAAGCTGGGAAGGATCCTAGTGTAGCCAGGCCTCACTGTCAATGGTGAGAAGTTGCTCAATGTTTTGTGTCAAATTCATTATTGAAGCCTGCGTTATAGAAGTTAAACTCATTGTGGAGGCTACTGAAGTACACAGGTGACTTTGAAACAGGGTTTTACTGTTATTTAATTAGAAGCAATGCTGGTAAGGGCTTTAAGGAAGATCTTACTTGCATTTTACAAACTGCAGTTATCTGTGAGCAGAGCCAATGCCTGAACCTCAACCTGTTGTTTTCAAAGTCTACCATCTTAAAAGCTTGATGGGCTGCTCTGAAGAGCTTTGCTGATAATAGCATACTAGTGAAATATTACTGGGGCTTTGTGGTTGTTTGTTGGGGTTTTTTTTAATTTACAGTGTTAACTGCGTTACAGTGCTGCTTTAGCAACAGCAAATATTTTAGTTTAACTCTTGCTGAGGAGGTACTAGTCTTAAAATCATCAAAGAAGTGCTCTGCTTATAATTCCATGGACTTGCTCATAAATAATGCTGAGACTGTGTTTTTCTGTGTGCTTCAGAACATACTAATGCTTACCCAGAAGAAGATTAAGAGGTTAACTGTAGTTCCCTGACAAGTTTGTGTACAGTTATAGGACCTACCTTTTTTGAATTATGGTTTGCAGTCTGGGTTTAAATGTCTTTTTTTAGTGCATAAAATTGTTACTTATTTAAAAACAAGGCTCTGTTCAAATGTTGAAAATTTCCTGACCCGCATGGTATGGGAATTTGCGCTGGGAGAGTATTATTAGTGCCTGGAAGGTCTGTGCTTTTACTCTTTTATTTGCTTGTTTGTTTGCCTCTAGACCCTTATACTGTCACAGGAAATGTAAATATCAGCCAAGTTTTTCATACCCTTCAAGCAGACTAATCTGTTACTTGCATGGGCGATAAAAGTTTGCAGGGTGAAAACTAAATACAGACTTTTGGGTTTGCACAGTTCTGTTGCAGATCACAGAATTACAGAATGGTAGGGGTTGCAAAGGACCTTTGGAGACCCATCTAGTCCAACCCCCTGTTAAAGCAGGTTTATCTAAACCAGGTTGCCTAGGGTTGTGTCCAGGCAGGTTTTGAAAGTCTCCAGAGGCGGCTCCACAACTTCTCTGGGCAGCCTTTTCCAGTGCTGTCACCTTCACAGGAAAGAAGTTTTTCCTTATGTTTAGGTGTCACTTCCTGTGTTCCAGATCGTGCTCGTTGTTCTTTGTCCTATCACTGGTTCCCACTGAAGAGAGACTGGCCCCATCCTCTTGACACCCTTTAGGTATTCATAAACATTGATAAGATCCCCTCTCAGTCTTCTCTTCTCCAGGCTAAACAGCCCCAGGTCTCTTAGCCTTTCCTTGTGAGAGAGATACGTTCTAGTCCCCTAATCATCTTTGTAACCTTACACAGAACTCTCTTCAGTAGTTCCCTGACTCTTGAACAGGGAAGCCCAGAACTGGACACAGAACTCCAGATGTGGCCTCACTAGAGCAGAGTGGGGAGAAAAGAACCTCCCTTGACCTGCTGGACACACTCTTCTTAATGCACCCCAGAATACCACTGGCCTTCTTGGCCTCAAGGGCACATTGCTGGCTCATGATTAACTTGTCCACCAGGAATCCCAGGTCTATGGAACTGCTTTCCAGCATGTCAACCCCCAGCCTGTACTGGTGCATGGGGTTATTTGTCCCCAGGTGCAGGACTCTAAACTTTCCCTTTTTGAGCTTCATTGGCTTCCCCTCTGCCCAACTGTCCAGCCTGTCCAGGTCTTCCTGAATAGCAGATTCATGAACTTAATTTAGAAGGAAAATATTTTTATCAGTATTGTCCAAGAGGTGACTCATTTAGCAGGGACCTCTGTTCATGCTCCATGTCTTTGGACTTTGGCTCTTCTAACATTCTCTGGTCTCCCAAGAAGCAAGCCACTCTCAGTCTCTTATTCCTGGCAGTGAGCATATGTTCCTTCCCTGCTGCAGAGGTTAGTCCGTAAGGAATCCCCACAGCTCACTGCCTGTGTCTTGGGATCTGCACCAGCCACCACTGCTGGTTGTTGGGCTCCTCTATGCTGAGGTTTGGCCATCGGTGCTTGGTATGTTTCCATGATCTCGTACAGGCTGTTGTGTAAAAGGGTCAAGTAATTTGGCAGAAAATACCCCCCCCCCCCCGCCTTGCGTTCCAGCTGGCCCTCAGATAAGAGGGGCTGGGGGAGGCTAGGTGTAGATTCTGAGTGCTGTCCAGTTTGGCACTATTAGTCCGGTCGCGTTCAGTCTGGCTGAACTCTCACGGCTCTGGATTCACTAACAGTGCTCTGCACTCCCCATCCAGTCGCGCTCTGTGGTCTCATGCAGCCGGTGAGGAGTTGGCGGTGCAGGATGAGAGAACCTCTGTGGCTGGCAGCATCAATAGTGCAGTTTATTGAGAGCAACAGAAATACAAGTTCTTGTGGATTGCCGGTGATAAATTCACTGTCTGCAAAGCACATGCAGGTATACAAAGCGCATTAGAAATTTTACTGAGCTGCTCTTTAAGTTTCCCAGGGATATACTGGGAAAGTCCGAGTCTTAGCCAAAGGTGTCCCTATGGGGGGGAAGCGAGGTTCAGCCTGTTGACTGATCCCAGGAGTCAGAGATGATCCATCCTGACTTGTCCATGATGATGTCTTCCCTGGCACCCCCCCTTACTTAAACCATTTTTTATAATAATTTTTACCTTCAAGGTGGAGCTTGAGTGACTCTAGGATAAATACCTCTGTTATGATTGGTGTAAATTGCTCTCACTTCACTTTTAAAAGATAAATAGCTGAAGAAAATTCACAGTGCAAGCTTAGTAAGGGGTGGTCACACTTTGCAGATGGGTAGCCTTTGGGATGGAGCTGGGTTTTGTTGTTATAATGACATAATAATGAGCAAAGTTCGCACAAAGGAGAGTACTTTGTCAAAAACTGACAGGCTGTTGGCACAGGGTTGCAGACAGGCAGCTTATCTGTTCTGTAGTACCATCAAGTTCCCATCTCTGCTGTGATCTCTCAGGGCCTGGCAGTGGAATCTTCACTCCACTCCACCCTATCCCCTGTGCTGCTTTGCAGGCAGTGTTGCCCGGGGAACTGTTGTGAAATGGATTCCTTGCATACCAGTTGCACTCTACGCTGAAAGTTTCTCCAATGTTCGCACGTTAAGGAAAGGTATAACAATGCTGCACCTTTAACATGATTTTAATTTTTAAGTCACCTCCAGTCACTATACCACACAGGCTGATGAGGTCTTTTTGCTTGTGATTGGGAATTACTTGCTAAATATGCTTCTGAGCTTTACCTTGTCCATAGACTTAAAGGTCTTCTGTGTGAGAGATGAGGTTCGGGGTCCCCCTGCATGCAAAGTTAGGGATTCTGAACCATGGCTGGTTGCCGTGGTTAACATTGTGCACTTGTGCTCGCCCTCGTTTGCTGCAACGTGCTGCTTCCAGATTGGCAGTGTCCACTGTGCTGAAGGCGTGCTTGGCCTCAGTCTCTCTCGGACTTCTTGGGAGCACTGTTTTCAAAGTTTTTAAGTGAATCCATCAAAGTTTGGGACTGTTGATGCTAGAGATAGTAATTAGTGAAGAGGAGGCATTTGACAAAGTTTGGGTCTAGTCAAAGTGAAGGTCCAAGTGGAGAGGAACATGCAGATTAAGGCAAAAATTAGTCAAGTGCTCATTTGATGTGGAAGTACATCACCAGAAGGGACTACCCTAAGATGAATGGATTTCCAAGGCCACACAGAGTTCTGCTGTATTCATTGCAGCCTGAAGTAATTTTTCTGATTTTTCTTGGGTTGCATTAAACACGCCTGTGCCTTGAGCCCATTAGTTAGCAAGAGAGCACGGCAGCTCTAGCCCATGTGTGGGGTGCTGTACAATGCCTAACTGAAAAGCAGGGGTGAAACTTGTGTTCACTAAAACTGAAAAATGCTTAGCTGTCACTAGGGACAATTTTCAGATGATTAAAACCCGAGCTCTTACATGTTTATGACTACATGATCTCCTGATTTTCGGCTTAAGACAGCAAGCAAATCTCAACAATACTTCCCTGGTATGCCAATAATAACAAATGAGAGGCGTCTGCAGAGGGTGAGTTTGGTTGTGTCTCCTTTGGTGTTTTTGTACAGTTAAAATGGAATACCCTCTGCTCTCCTTGGTTTTATTTTTATCTGTAGTACCACTTAATGAGTTATTAGAAATTAAATTCCTAGGTAGCCCCGCTGGCTGCTCTGCCTTGCAGGATGTCGCTGCAATACTGATTGTTGCCCTAATAGCTAGAACACATTTTTTGTCTTTAAATGTAATGTTAAAAATCAGCAGCTTGTTTTTTCTTCTAAAATCTACGTTCTTGAATCTCTTCTTTAAATAGTATTACTGAATGACAGCGAGATGGCACTGATTCATATGACAGTGGTTTACTCTGAGGTTATCTTCATTAGTGCCATCCTAAATAGCTTCCTTTAGGATGGGATTTAGTGTAACATGCTATGTTTATTGAGTTGTCAGGTATCTAAATAATTTGGTGATACTGATACTGACTATAAATGAGGTGTAGGCAGCAGCTTCAGCTATTATTTAGAATTTACCCCAATACTTAGTTCAACTCTGTTTGCAACCAAACCCACTAATGGGACTGATTCCTTGGCTCTAGTAATCCTCTTTTTCCACACTTTTCCATTTTTGCTGATACGGAGCCACTTCGAACTCTTAATGTCCAATACAGGCTGCTGCTCCAATGGACTCTGAATAATTGTCATTTGATCTTGAACATACTATGAGCTACAGAAATTTTAAAGTCTAAATAAGATGACTTAAATACAAGTTTCTTTTGAAAAGTAAATAGTGTCATTGTTTCAATTCTTCATCAGAATAATGGTTTTCTTGTGCTGAACCTGAAGTGTCCATCAGGACTGTGTTGTTCAAGGTAGGATTATGCCCTCTGTAAAAGGTGGGGACATTGAGGTGACAATTCTAGAATTATGGGAATGTACAGTATGAAGTAGATTTTTAAGCTGTGGTTTTCAGATGATTAGTTGGTAACCATGAGACTGTTAAGTCTTATTTAGGACAATTGATTTTCAGAAGTGGTAATGCATTTTGACAGTAGTGATATTAATCCTCCATGCTGAATGCCCTTGGTGAGTTCTCTGTTTTGGTGAATTTGGCAAACTGAGGCTTTAGAATGGAAACTACCTGATGTTCCTGCCAGGCCAGGGGAGATGTTCCAGCTTCTGATCTACATTTCAGAGTATCTTGATGTGACCTGCACCCACATATTGGGTTCTATAGAACATCTGTTCAAGAGCATGACTGTTTGTGTAGGCAGGAAGGGTTCTGTGCATTAAGGATAAATAAAACCACACTGGTACTTGTACCTAGCATCTGCTTCTGGTTGGTCACCATGTTCAAGAGGAGTCCAAAATACAAAGCTTGCTTAGAAGAGGGAGCTAGAAACAGAAGAAAAATGGATTTTAAGCCTTTACCTGAAACTAGTATAAAAGTGTCCAGAAGTGCCTGTTGAATAAAACTCAAGTATTGATGAAACTAATTATCCTTTGGAATTATTGGGAGTTCAGTAAGTCTGATTAAACTGTCTTTGAAATTACTTTAGAAATGAGGCTGGAAAAATCTGAAGTGTTGGTAGCTTTACTAAAATTGTAGTGCCATTTTAAAAATGAAGATGAAAATTCATTTTCTGAGAATAGATAATCATCAAAAGCTGGGACGATCTAAAATATGTTCAGTTTTTGTCTGATTATTTTTCTCTTTTTTTTTTTTTTAATAGTGATCACATGGAAAATATTTATGGGTACTTAATGAAATACACCAATCTTGTCACTGGTTGGCAATATCGGTAAGTCTTTTATGGTGCTTTTTAATAAAGTTGGTATTTGCAGTATTTAAATTAACACGTTTCAGATCTTGTTTAATAATGCTTGGATTTCTCTTCCTATTAAGCAGACTTTATGGAAGCATCTTATACTTTTCTCAATATAGCTTAAGCTAACATGTAGAAGAATAACATTTGATTAAGGCATGAATAAGAGAGAAATGCATAGGAAGTATGAAGCATTCAACTCATTTGGTAGCTTATAGCTATGCTTGTATGTGTAAAAAGCATATACAGTGTTTGTTTATCCTTTTCCACTAAAAATATTGTCTTTGTTTTTTCTTCCGAGCCTTCGCCTTTATGCCAAATCCTGCCATCATTAAAAAATAAAAATAAAAGTTAACACTGCTTGAGTTTGAATTTTCAGTAAAGAGAACTTTTCCCTTTAGTTCCCTAGGTTGTCTGTCTCCCCTGCAATAACTGTCTTTTCTTTGACAGGTGAAACTGGTCAGGCATGCTGCTTGTTGCTGTTCCTAGAGCAGCACAGTGCAACCAAATTCATATTGGAGAGACGAGTCCTTAGCGTAGCACGCTGGCCAAATTCTTCTGCTACTACTGGCATGCAGCAACTTGTCAGTGCAGTTATCATTAACCTCAGCTGAATAGTTGAAGCTTAAATGTCCACTTCAGTTTTATTTATTTATTTTAAACCTAGAATTGCTTCAGTTTTGTAGTTTTGTATCTCAACTGGTTTGTATTTGGGGCTGTTTTCCCTTAATTTATGTAGTTTAAGGGTTAAGCCTTAGAAATTCAGGATATTCTTTTTATTCCCCAAATCTTGCAATAATGCCCTTCTGTGGTCGTGCAGTCCTGTTGTATAATCCTTAGTCTCTGAGAGAAAGTTGCTAAGAACTTAATTTTTGTGCAGTCTTCTCAGGCCATAATTCATGTTTGGGGTTGTACTGACTCAAGTCTTTGAGTCCCCATCCAATCTGTGCCAGCTCGTAATGCAAGTCTTGACTTCTCCCAGTACCACCAATTCCAACCCCCTCAACTGAGGCGGGGGAAGGAAAGAATGACCTGGCTTTATTTAGTGTATTTGCTTTATCATTGCAGATTTTTTGTTTTAAACAATGATGCTGGCCTGCTGGAGTACTTTGTGAATGAGCAGTCCAGACATCTAAAGCCCAGGGGTACGCTGCAGTTAGCTGGAGCTGTAATTTCACCCAGTGACGAAGACTCTCATACCTTTACAGTCAATGCTGCCAGTGGGGAACAGTATAAACTGAGAGGTAGGACCTGGATTCTTGGGCGGGGGGTGGGGGATGGGGGTTCACTAGAGGACACTCCTGGCTCTTGCCTGTGGTTGCTCTCCTGGGCCAAAGCAAGAGAAGCTGTTTGGCAGACTGCTGCAATGAGAGCTATATGTGAAACTTTCATCCCGCTTTAGTTAGAAACTGTCCTTTTTATGGGTAGTTCCATACTCTTTGAGTTTGATGACGTTCAGAAGACCATGAGCTTCAGATATATAGAATGGGGTTTAATATTTGTGTAGTGTCTTTAAATTGTACTGATTCAAAATTTTCTGATCATTCTAAGTAAAAGTACTCTGGTGTTGTGTGCAGAGAACTACATTATTTCTAATGTGTCATTCGTTAGCCTTCTTGCGGTGGCCAAAGAAGCCCATTTTCTTAATTATTGTAGACTATGGAAATATGGGCCAATATCTTTTGGTATGTCTTCCCTTGAAGACTTGCTGTTATTTCCTTATTCAGGGTACCTGACTCATTCCAGGAAAATGTGTCATCTTGTTAGATTAAAATGTGTGAGGGGAGTTACTTTTTGTTCAAGTTTAGTGTTAATAAATTAAAAAAAAAAAAAAAAGGTACATGTCATTCACGTTGAACTTGATTTAATGTTATGAGTAATTAAAGGTTGCTGAACAAGTTTTAGATTTAAAAAAAAATACTTTGGACTATTAGTCTTGTGGCTATTTTAAATAATTAATCAGTCTTGTCTCTTCTGAAATATCTTCATCTAAATAATACTTCTGGTTTACTTTCATTAGCTACTGATGCTAAAGAACGGCAACACTGGGTTAGCAGGCTACAGATATGCACACAGCATCACACGGAAGCTATTGGAAAGGTATTGGCTGATTGATCTTCTCACGGGCAAAAAGAATTTAGGCTGGTGTTAGAAGTAGTGAAAATGCAACTATTCTGCTATCCCAAACTACTACAAAAGGGTGTGTGGTTGGGCTTGAAATTGATGTCAAGAAACATTTTTGAGTAATCACTGACTTGTAATAGGAATAGGCCTTAGGAGTGAAACTAAGCAAGTCCATTTGCTCAAAGTGGTTTTGAATTTTTTTTAATGGATGAGGAAAGAGGTCTTTAGTGTTACTGAAGCACTTCCATTTTGAGAGCCTTATTTTTGTTTTTTTAACCTTTACTTAAAAAAACCCAATCAAACTACAACATAAAGAAAAACAAAGCCATAAACCTCCTCCTCCC
>JANHGN010002983.1:0-57160 GCA_024605025.1 Megaceryle maxima | reverse complement strand
TAGAGCATCAAAACTTCCTGAGCATGGGTTGCTCTCACAGGTGGCAAAAAATCATCAGTCATTTCTACATCTCTTTTCCTGAAACAGGTAGGGCAAAGCCATATTATTGCTTAAAGGAAAACAACTCCACAAAAACATCTGTCTTGAAGCACTTTGCCCCATCAATTCCCATATATGCTTTGAATTTAACTTGCAAGCATAGCTCCCCTGCCCCAGTGGCATCTGGAGAACTGAAGTTTACATGTAGCTCTGTTTCACTCGAGACAATTTTAAAGTGATGCATCATTTGGGATTTTTTTCCATTGCTTACAATGTGTCTTCCACCTTCCAATAGCTCCAGTTGTGCCATAAAAAAAAATAAAGTGGTAGGACACAATTTTACTTCAATGATTTAATTTTGGAAACTGTGTTGTTATTTGTCTCTTTGAAATTAGTCACAGTTGTAAAGGCTTTTTAAAGACAGATCTGTTCAAGGTACTGTAACTATTGAAAATTTGACATGGTGATGATTGGACATTGCCAAGAGAATCTCTTGATGGGGAAGCAGCAGTGTTGTCATGGTTACACAGAGAGCAAGTGAGTTGCTATGGCAATGTTATAGATCGATTTTAAATTCTTTTTGTAGTAGGTTGACCCTTGTTGTTAGACCTCAGCTGGCTATTGGCTCCTTGGCCCTGTACCTCTTCAGCTTGATGAAGTAGAGGAGGATGATAATGAACAGTTAGGCATAAGCTTACAAATAAGTGCTAGCAGATTTTTATCAGTAATATTAGTTCAGGCAGATATTGTGATCTGCAATACTGGGAATGGTTGCGTGTCACGGAGCAACGCAACTTGAAGAAATATGGATTGCATTGGGGCTTTACTGTAGCAGCTCCATACTGCACCGTAATAGCAAGGGATATAACATCACTTAAGCTCAGCAGAGACAGTAATTTTATGATTGATATTAAAATACTGGATGTCAGTATTGTGTGTTAATCACACACACAAAAAAATAAGCTCTTGAAGTTGTGAAGATGTAACTGCAAAGTTCAACTGGGCTGGTCACTGGAATCCTGTGGATTCAGGCTGTTCAGAGGTCTCTTGGGAGGCGGATGGGGACTCCACCTCATGTAATAGTTTTGGGGAAGTGTAGAAGTCCCAGGATCAAAAAGCAGCAAAAAAGAAAAGCTGCTTGATTGTCACCTACTCTTTCAGTTATTTTCAGAAACCACTAGTGCTTATTAACTTCCACAGAAAAATAGCTTGATAGTTTAACATAAACATGCTTTTATTGCTTATGTTGCTCCTGCTCTGGCCGGTTTTCTTGAATGAATCCTAAACTTCTGTAATAGAAAACTGTGGGTGAGTAGCACATAGTCGCCACTCTGGCTTTTTGGAAGATCTTTCTAATTAACCTAAATTAGACTTGGAACTGCTAGACAATAATGTATCTCTAGCTGCCTGCCACATGTGCAAGCTGTGGCAGAAACCCTGGTTGCTGCCTCCTGCTATGAGCCAGCTGTGAGCTTTCCCAGCAGATCTGATTTGACTGGCACCTAGTATCTCTGTGCTGGAACGTCTGGCCTGTGATACTCGTTTTGTTGCCTGAGAAATTAATTTCTACTTTGATGCCAGGCTTGGTGGAGACAGACAGCTGGAAGTGGTCAGTGCATATGGAAGAAAAGTGGCACCTACGTGTCCTGCACTCCTTTCTTCCTCTGTGAATGGCACCACACAGCCAGCATGGGCAAGGTGGGAGCACAAAAGTCTGCTTTCCACTCATACGTATGTAGTTGCTCAAAGAAAATAAGAGCAAAACCAGTGGGGTGCAAGTTAGCACCTATTAGTTGCGCACAGTGTAGGTGTGAAAGGAGATGTAACGTGTACTTTGTGTGAGTGCTGGTGAAATTCGTGAACGGGAGCTGGAGAGTGGTATGTTGCAGAGAGCTTGTGTACAGATAATTGCAGTTTAATTGGAGCTGGAGATAGTGTTTTTTGTGAATCCTGCAGCACCTTACAAGTTGAGAGCATCTCGAGTCTTATTTGCATAATATGCAGACACTTTTGTTTCTTCTTTCTAGGAGAGAAGTTCTGTTTGAGGGTGGTAATTTGCTTGCCTAGCAATGCTCAGTAAGCTTCCAATACTTGATTCGGGATGAAGTGAGTGTTTGAAGGTCTTTGGACAGGTCTTGATGTTGAGGAAAAAAATATGCATCAGTGTGTGTAATTTTGGTGATACTTGAGCACCTGTGCAACACTTTGAATGAAATATTGCATATTAGAAAGACACTTAATATCTCGTTATTGGCCGAAGTCTCTGTGTAAGAGGCAGGAAAGAAAAGCCGTTCTCCTGACTTCTAGTTTCCTACCTTGCTTTCTGCCTTTGTGTATCTGCTGCTTATGTGAGCAATGTGAAAATGAGACCACCTACATATGGAGAACATGGAGATGTAAAGATGTGAGATAAAGTGCCAGCAGGTGGTGAGATGCATTCTTGGTAGATAAAAAAAAAAAATTTAACTAAGTCTGAACTACGTATCTGTTGTGATGTTTCAAGTGGAAATGATCAACTGCTTGTTACACATGAACCAGCCTGTGCTCGTTTCTTTTTCATTTTCAATTCTGCTAAAAGGCTTGATAAAATTTAAGCTGAAGTTAGAACTGGAGTTTCTTGGGTAGCATGAAGAGAACTAGAGCAATGAATAAAAGTCACGTTGCTCTTTGAGCTTCTCCATGGAAATGCAATTAAAGTAAATAATATTTTTAAAGACAGTGTGACAAGTTTCCAGGCTCATTCAGAATTGAGTGATTATTCAAGAATTAGTCCTCAGGTGTCTTCAGCCATGGCCTCCTAAAAATAAATTGCTTTCCTAGGGTCACAGGTGAAGTGAAGCAGAATGTGACGAACACAGTGGTGTGCAGAGTGCAAGGGGAGTGGAACAGCGTGCTTGAATTCACCTACAGCAACGGGGAGACAAAGTATGTGGACTTGACAAAGCTGTCTGTGACAAGAAAACGAGTCCGGCCTCTTGAGAAGCAAGGACCATTTGAATCTAGGTAGAGTATGTGTTTGCTGTTGTCTGACCCTTTCTGTCCTAAGCTGTCTGGTGAATGCCTTAGGAAAATGTGCATATGTAAATAGGATTTGTGGATAGTGCTTAGCAGCAGTGATCTTAATTTTATCTCAAAAAAAACCAAAACAAAACAAAACAAGTGCATAAGAAAGTGTAAAACCCAGTGCAAGCACATGGTGGTTTATCATGACTCTCTTATTTGTAGACAGTTGATTTATGAGTTCATGAAGTGCCGCTAGAACAGAGCATCCTTATTCGCTTTGGCTTTAACCATCATTGACACAGTGGTGCACATACTGTCAAGGGAGGTCCTTACAAGGAACTTCTTGTTGAATAACACTTCCATAGCATCTTCAGAGGGTATACAAACAGATGTTAGACTGGGATGGCAAAAACTTCAGAGCCATTCCTATCCACTCTGAATTGCTAGCGTAGCCGTAAGTCTTGGCCATGAGCCCTTCCACTTGCACTTCTCCATCATGCTCTGACCTAGGTTGGCTTGTGAATAAGTAGAGGAAGCATTCCTGTTCTGAATGAACTGTGTGTGGCAATCCTGTAATTTGAAATGGCTGGCTAAGAAAAATTTTGCAAAGTAAAATTAACAATTTGTTTTGTAGGAGGCTATGGCAGCATGTAACAGAGTCTCTGCGGGATGGAGACATTGATAAGGCTACAGAGCACAAGCGAGCCCTTGAGGAGCGACAAAGGAATGAAGAGAGGCTTCGTGCTGAAACAGAAACACCTTGGTGTACTAAATACTTCCTTAAAGAAGTAAGTTCTCAAGCAGTTAGCTGCTGATGAAGACAGAGGCAGAGCCATGGTGAAAGCAGGTGCACATATGGGTCTGTGTCCTGTCGGAATACAGTAATTGGCCTTAGATTTTATAGTGTAGCTCTGTGGGGTTAAGGCAGCATAAGTGCTCCCAAATATGTAAAGGTGGGACTTTACCATTCACTTCCCAAACACTTCAATTTTGTGATTCTCTTGCAACAAAATGTTTGCCAGTTGTATGGTCCAATTTCTTTTACCAGGCACTTCCTTGTGGCACATAAGAAACAGCTGTACGTATGCAAGTAGTCTGTACATAACTTCCCAAAGGAAACAATCAGGAGGTCTAATTTTGCGTGTGTCGTGTGTACGTGAACCCAAGACTACTGCTAGCAAGAAGGAACATGAGTTCATTCTCAGCTTAAAACTTTTTTGTTTTCTAATGTTACATTTTGGATGGAGTTTATTTGATCAATGGCTTAACCTGTATTTCAATAATGATAGTAATAATAATATAGGAAGCCTTTTAACAAGGTGATCTGGGGGATGCTGGTAGGATAAGTTTGAAATAGGCTTTCTTTGGGATCCAGATGATGAGACCCTGCTTGTGTAGAGAGCTTTGCTGAGCCCCTTGCAAGAGGGGAGGACTCAACTAAAATTTATGCTGTAGTAATTTAGGTTCTCCTTGCAATGAAAGCTTTTTCTGTTAAACTGCAGTAACGTAACTCCCCTTTCTTCTTCTTCCCATATGTATTATCTGTAAGGGTTTAAAATGTAGGCTAAAAAGGTTTGGGTTTTTCCCTTGTGTTTCTTCCAGTTTTGTTTTTCATTCAGGACTATCTGTTAGCTCCAGTAAAGTTTTTTGTTTTCTAAAGCTATGTTAGTGTTATTAGCTCAGATTTAGATATTTGTGTTATTAGTATCTAGATTCAGAAGAGGTGAAACTCTGTTGCTAATCCAAGATACAGATCTACTCAGAAAACGTTTAAATGTAATCCTGAGCTACTTCATTTCCGGATAAGCAGTCAGGCTGTGTTAGAGCTGATAATCCTGGGTAGCTGCCTCTCAGCTGGCTTCTCATTTGGCTTTTTAAGTAATCTGGATCATGGAGTTGAGAAGAGTGGCTTTCCATCTGGGTTAATTACAAGTGCAGTCGATTTCCAGAGAGTGCTGTGGCTCAGCAGGAGTCCATACATGTTCTAAAGTACTCTCAGAAGCCTGCAGCATTGATCTCTGTGTCTTAATCTGTGGGAGTGAAAGGTATAAGCTATGTCCCTCTGATTTTCACAGCTATCAGTCTAATAGTTGCGTGAAGGGAATTCTCCAGGGGCAGTGTCTTTCTTATAACCATGTTTTCTCTTTAAATTGCAGGGAGATGGCTGGGTTTATCATAAACCCCTCTGGAAAACAGTCTCTGCTGTGCAAACTCAGCAAACAGACACCAACTAGAAAAGCTGCTTTAAGCTGAGTTTTCTGATTTTCCTCTCCTATTCCTCTGTCTCTCAAAATACACTAGTAACACCGAGTGTCCCCTTTTTATGTAATTGTGAAGTTTAAATGAGCATAAAGAAATAAATATACTAGGGCACTTTAAAGCTATTAAAAAAATATCAAAGTTGTAGAGACAAACTTGCCAGGTACATTCAACCAACTTGTTTTTTGTATGATCCAAAAGATTTTATCTGAATTGTGTAAGATTCTTTTAAGTAGATGTGATTGCAAAAGCTGCCTAAGAGAAGAAGGCACTGTTGGATTTTTGAGTGACGTGGGAACTTTTTTCAGAATCTCCATCAACCTCTTTAATGACTGAAACCTGCTCAGTACCCATATAGACAACAGCAACAAAAATTTGCTGCTTTTATGCCCGGTGGTTAACTTTTTTTGGTGAGAACTGAAGGGGTGTTTGGAAGATGTGCCTGAAATCAGTATTAAACAACTGGATCATGACAGCATTTTTTCTTCAGAGAGAACACGTGCATGCATCAGAGGAATATGGGATATATGTAGAGACTACTGTCCTTTTTTATGGATTTATAAAAGCAGTTAGAATTGTAACCATGGAGAAATTTTTCCTCTGAAATGTTTTAATATACTTGAAATAACTGACTTGAATTGGAAAAGTAATTTGAACACTTTTCAGCTCCTAATTTTATTAAATCGCTTTGAGTGACTTTGGTTTTTCTCATGTTATAATATAATGAGGTTTGGCCTCTTTGGTTTTTTCCTCCTTCCCAAGGACTAAGACTTTCAAAAGTAACAGAAAATGTACAATTTTGTATTTAAATTTTTTTGCCCATCTAATCATCTCAGAGGTGAATTATCAGTGTTACAAACTGTCCTTTGGATTGGTTTGGGTTTTCTCATGTGGTGTTATGCAGAACAAAGCAGTGATATGTGACCTGTGAATACATGGACTGTAGGTCCTGGTTTTTCATCTTACCATAAAAAAAGCTGATTATGCTGAGGACTGGGTATTGATTTGAAACACAATCAGGTATCAGGAAACTGTATTCAGGTACAAACATCCTTTGTTTTGGTTTTTTTATAACTATTTTATTGAAGTCTAAGAATTGCTGGCAATTAAGAATAGTACTTATTATGGCTTTCGTTATTGTTGTAACTACAAGCTACCTTAATTTTTCCAACAGTGGTGCCTTAATCTGTTTTTTCTTCTGATGTAGTCTTCCGATCAGTGTATATAACATTATCTGCCACTTCCCAGCCATGGCAATGACTGCACCTGGTCCAGAATCGTGAGAACTCACAACTGTGTCATCTGGTAAGATGTTTTCCCTGGAGAAGATACAAGTGTGAGAACGCACCGAAAGGTTTAAATGACCATGTTAACTTTCAACACAAACTTAATTGTGCAAAAAAAGAGTTGGGTTTATGCACAACTGTTTTGATTCTCTTGTACATTTTCTTTGCTGTGAAGTGCACTGAGATCTCAATGCGAGTCATAGTCCGTTTGTGAGAACTGGGGGTGGGGATAATAAAACTACAAAATGATTCATTTGTTCTGTCTGTTTTCCTAGAGAGCGAGCGATCAGGAAGAGTAGGTTGTTGGAGCTCTCTCTGTCTGGGCTTTCTCAGCCCTTGCAGTTGGGATATTTTGGCACTGTGCACTTGAGTAGTAATTGTGTTCTCCAGCAGAAGAATGGTTTAGGCCCTACTGTCTTGTTTGTGATATTCTATACAGCAATCCTGTTGTGCTAGTTTTGGATATCCATTAGGCATTTTCATGTTTAACCGGGAATAAAAGTAAACTGAAAACAATGGGATTAGTTTCTCCTTGTTTCTGAGTCTGACACGTTTAGGGTGTGGTTCTTGGCCAGTTCCAGGATTTGCAGTAGGAGTCATGGTGGCAATACATGAGCATCCATCGTTCATGGTACCTGCACTGAACTGAGGGTGGTAGAGGAACAGAAAATAAATTGGCAACACTGTATATGTTTCATAGTTGTTTTATCTGTGCCACGTGGCAGATTTGCTTTAAATAAACAGTAAGGTATGTGGTGCAAGGTCCAGCTTTTAATATGGCAGTGATCAGAGCAGAAAACAAACCTTTATCAGCTGAGCATACTCCAGGAATCAAGCTTGGGCTTATTAAAATATAGACTTATCACTCTGTCACTGAGCTCAGTTTAAAATTTTGATTTGGGATTTTGTTAAGGTGATGGCTGTAAAACAGACTGAAAGGCTCCCTTGTTGACCATAAACCCATCTGTGTTCCTTATCATATTTTTAGTCAAGGTATTTCTCTTCCACCCTCATCTGATATGCTTGTGGTTTTACACTAAGAAAGCTGTTACTAATTTTGTTGTGTAAAAATACGCCCAACACTGAAATAATCGTCTTTTAAAATACATGAAATAATTTCTTTTTAACATGGGTGTGCTTCTAGGAAAAAGGTAAAGCTTTCCTTTGCTCAGATCATCACAAGAACTGGAATGGCTTCCTGATGTGGATTTAGTTACAATGCAGATTTCTAGTTACTTCTAGAAACAAATGACATAGTTGAAATAAGTTAACAAAACAAACACCACCCTTACCACTGAATATCCAGCTTAAATTTTAAGACATTTATGTGATTCTTCTCAGAGTTGCAAGCAGCCTGCAGACTAATGGATGTATTTTTAACTCTGACCAGATTTGATTCTCTTGCATAACTGCTGTTGTTTCCATCTTGTTCCTTCTGGAGTAATGGAAAGGACTCGCTGATGCTTCCTTCGTAGACATTTGCTAGAACCAAAGCGTGCTCAACAGGGAGCATGGCAAAATGTAGGATTTCACCTTATCTTCCCTTCTGTCTTTTTGGCTTGATTGGGCTCCACTCAAGTTAAGAGCACAATTTTTCCTCATCTCAGCGGTTTTAGGCTCCCTGAGTTACAAACTCAGCTTGGAGTTTAAATAAGGGTCTCTCTTTAGCAGTCTAAGCCTAGGACTAAGTCTCTGTCTCCCCGGGAGCATTTAGATTTCAGACATCAGAATTGGAGATGCAGCCTTCAATGTCTAGTTTGCATGAGTTGATCCCCCTCTGTCCCAGTCACCTGTGGGAAGAACAGGTCAGAGTGTCTTTTAAAGCCTCTTGAACTGAACTTGGAAGAACAAGTAGATGTATTCATCAGTGTTGTGTTGTATCCAAACAACTTGGTGCAAAGCTTGGTAGGGGAAATTCTACACTGAAAATTACATGAAGGAAAGATTGGACAGCCAGGGGGGAGTTCAGTGTGTCCCTGTAGCTTCTTATCTCCATGTCAGAAAAGCTGCCCTGTGCTCTCTGTTTCTCTTGGGCATACATACAGTAGAGAAGTGATTAATGTATTAATGAAATGAGGGTAAACTCAAGTGAGTGGAAAGGGTGTGTTTATGGTGACCTGGGGAGGATATGCTTCAAGAGAAATGGGTTAGCTTGAAAAATTTTAAGGTGACAGGAGGTAGCAGCCAGATGAGGGATTGGTGAGAATGAAAGATATGGTCACAGATTCAGGGGAGAACTTAAACGTGGTAGCTGAAGTGAGTGTTTATTACTTAGATTTGATAAAACCTAATTCCCCTTCCATCCCTCTTTGAAGGATTTAGAGGCATTTGTAGTTTAGGCTTTTAATTTAGGAGCTGTGGAAATGGTCCAAAGAGGTGGAAACAATAGCGAGAGAATAAAAGCTTTTTGCATAGTCTGGTGGTGTTTATAGCTGTGCAGTTTAGAGAACCAAACCAGCCCTGCAGATCTGTTTCCCTGCTCTGCATCTGGGAGCCTTTGCTGCAGAAAGCTCCTGATTGTTGTACAGGTTTTATTCTCCCTTCTCTTGTATTGATGTAGCTGTATATGCTGGCAAGCAAAGTGTTCCTCTGGTGCTCTCCTGAAAGATATGGGTCTGTGCAGGTGACTGTCAGGTATGGGCTTGCAGGGCTTCTTAGTAGCAGGTAAGATTACCTTTTGCTCCCAACAGTGGAGTAATTAGGATTTGCAGAGTGCCAGGGTTCAGAGCAAGTTATAACTTACCTTTCCTTAGCTGCCTTTCCACTACAGAGGCAGCCTGGCTTGGTCTAGTCGTTACTTATGGGAGTAAAGGTCCCAGTCCTGTCTGATTTATGTTTCAAGTTGAGTAACAGCAGAGAAGTGTGAAAGGGTTGCAAGAAGAATTAGTCAACACGTTTGTGTTTGACACTATTACGTTGGCACATACCTGTTGGCTAGTGGTGGCTGGAAACTAGACTGATGGAGGGCAAGAGTTGTGTAGATACCCTGTATGGACACTTCTTAAAGTGAAGGAGCAGTGTCTACACTGGTAGCTTTGTGGGAGGGAGTTTTGTTTTTGTTTTGTTGTGGTTTTTTTCTATTAAGGAAACTTTATGCACCCACCTGGACTATCAAGTACACCCAGGAATTCCCCAGTGGAAAAAAAAGTGTGTTCGAGTTGCAGCAAATCAGGCTTTTGCAAAACTGGATTACTGTGTATCTTTACATGGTGTTAAGGACTGTCTGATGAATGAATAGTTTTCCTGTGTGCCAGTATTTCTTCCACTGAAGGGGTGTTACATCTCAAAATGGCTTTTTTTCTGCTTCTACAACAGATTTGGGTGTGTGGAGGCCATTAAAAGAGGAAAATTGAAGATTGTCTTGATCTCTGTAGAATAAGCTGCTAGATGGCAATATGGAAGGGCTTCAAAAGATAGACATGGAATTCAGGTGCTTATTAATAAAAGATTAAACATTATTATTTTAAAAAATAATAAAAAGAATGCTTTATACACTTAAAGTACAAAATCAGTTCATATATACTGTTACACTTTAACCAAAGTATTGATTCCACAGTTCACTGTATCTGTGGGAGGAAACAGATCTTATAAATAAGTTACGTACTAGATCTTAGTTCCATTTTGAAAAACACAGCAAGGTGTCTTTCCCATGAGCTAACTGCTTCTCACTTATCCTCTCATTTCCTGTGATGAGGCTTTTTGCCTGCTGTGTCACTGCGTATTTCTGCTCCCATCACTGTCCTGGTGCTCCCCGCCTGGAGAAGCTGTTTTGCTGGCCTCGTTGTCAGTGTTGTTGTTGAGGATGTCATCACAATCCATCTGTGCCATCAGGTTGAAGCGCTCGGCCACGCAGTGGGCAGTGAGACGAGCCTCAGGGTCGTGGTCCCAGCACTCTGTGATGGTGTCGCACAGAAAACGCATTCCCTGCAGTCAGAAGGGCTGAAATTAACATCTGAAGGCAGGAGGAAGAGGACTAGAAGCTGATCTAAGTAGTCACGGTGTCTTAGCGTACCTTTGACAGCTTCCTGAAGAAACACTTTTTTTGGCCAAACAGAGGAGGAAACAGCTTTGGTAAGTTGTGGCACATGCCAGTGCTAGCATCATTACCAGCACTGCTGGTGTTAGAGCAGCAGTCTTGGCTCACCTGGGAACTGGTCCCAAGCATTCCCCCACCTCCCTGCAAATCTTCCCTGGAAGTTTGTTTGTCTTGAGTGTGGGACTTAGAGACCAGATGGAAACAGGCCTTCCATCTCCTGGCTCAGCCTTGCCCATTCAGATCAGAGCATTCTGAAATTGGGAGGGACAGGAGAGGTACAGATGGTGACCTGCCAGATGGCAGCTGAGCCCAGGTCTCTGGGTTTCAAGCCTGTACCCTGCCTGTTATACCTGGATAGAGGAGGGGGGGGGGGTTTAAAGGCAAGTTTAGAATTCAGGTTCTTAAATCTAGCTTCTTTTAGCAACTTCCTGAAAGGGTGTGCTGTGCCAAATATTCCTTGCAGTGTGCAACTAAACTTCTGTTTCCTCACTGCAGAACAGTGTCTTGGTAGAGGTGGGATTGGGCACTTCTCAGTGTGCTCCAGAACACGTTCAGTTCCCCTTGGTTACAATGGTTATGTCTCACAGTAATGGGGTTATTTTTCCAATTGTGTAGTGCTCTGAAAAGAGTCCCAATGTTTTGGGCTTAGAAACAAACAAGCAGGATTCAGCTGGTATTTTCCCCCTGGTAGCACAGCTAGCACCAGAAGCTATGTTGAACCTTCTTTTGCCTATATAATTCCTATCATGTGCTCTTCCTTTTTGCATCATTGTCAACCAAGGTTGCAACACAGTGGAAAAATCATTATTCTAAATAAAGCTTCGTGTTTTTCAGTGGGTTTTGTGTATTTCTTAATTTGCAATTAGGAGAACTGAAGAGTCTTATATAGACCAACATGAGAGGAAAACGTTAAGTCCTACAGAGATATAACGATAGGGCCATCTGTCCTGCACCTGATTCTGAATGCGTTGCTTTCTGCTAAGGTTCATCGTACTAAATCTTCCATAATGGACACAGATTAGAGAGAACAGGATTGTGCAGTAAAACTGACAGATGGTGTGTTTCAGTAGCTCTTACATCACTCATTAGCTTAGTTGAAAGGATTTGAGGATAATTGATTAACATGCAAAAATGAGCTAGCTTAGCTGAAGCTTTTAAAATAAGCCTTTTCTCAAACAGAACATGGCACTGTCGTATGGTGTACTCATTAGATTTTTCTGCACTTGTTTTGCCCTGAAACCATGACATTTATTTGCAGTTTGCCTTGTAAGTAGTGATGATGCTCTTCTGAATGGCACAACTGGAACATCTTGTTATGTTCGCAGAATGGTCTTAGTTTGGGTTTTATATTTGATATCTCTGATTTTCAAAGGCTGATGAGTTTTACAAGTGTATTTTTAGTGGCAATATTGACTGGCATCCCAGTGTTCCTTCCTGTCCCGCACCAGCCCTTCAGCTGTGCCAGTACAATGGTCTGTTCAGCTGCTTCATGAACCAGATCTGGCAATTTACTTGGCTTTATTGTGCAGCCTTGCAAACAGTTGCCCTGGAGCTGCTGATGGGTGAGTCAGCTCTGTCAGGGGAATTAATGCCTATGTTTGCTGAACATTCTTAAACCATGGCCAACGTCGTAGGCCCTCACTTAACTGAGGGTGAGCCTCGTGGCTGAAATACAGAAGTAGCATTCAGAGCTCTGCATCACTTATTTTCATTGGTGGGAACATGGATAGGTGCTTCCTGTTCAGGTGAGCAATTGTCATCCTTTCTTTGCATCGCTTGCAGGAAACCATTGACCCCAGGAGTGGCACAAACCGGTGGCTTTCTGCTGCTTCCCAGCAGATGGTGCTGCCCTATGCCTCATCCTGGGTTGATCGGTTGCAAAAAGCCCGGAAAATCCTGTAAAGCCAGGTTTGTAAGGAGAAGTTATTAGATCAGCTAAGATTAGTCAGAGGCAAACTCTTCAGGAACACAACGTGGCTTTTCTGTTCCTCTTCCCCAGTGAACATCAGGTGGTCTAATAAAAGTTACTACCTTATAAGCCTTGCTCTGTTTACATGCTAGGCCAACATACTGCAGTGGCATTATTTCTCAGCTGTGATTGCAGTCAGCCCTTCTTCAGCTCAGCAAACAGTGCAGTTATGGTCTGGCTCTGTCAGAGTGTGATTTTTGACAACCCAAGCCTCTGTATATTTTTCCTGTGGTTTCAAAGTTTATCAGAGACCCTGGGAGGTGAATGTCTGAGATGAATACTCAAAGGCTAGGGTTGGACTTGATGATCTCCAGAGGTCCCTTCCAACCCCTACCATTCTATGAAATATGTAGCAGTGCTGATTGAATTCCTGTACTTGCCTTCATCAAGGAAAAAGGCTGGGTGAACTTCAGAAATGGACTCACTGACTGGAAAATTCACTGATAGTCCAGCAGAAACCACATATTCATTTGACGTTGTTTGCAGCTTTGGTTGTTCAGGCTGGTTGTGAGTCTTTGGACAAAAATGGTTTCGAGGACATACTGTAGGGAACCCAGGGCCTGTATTCATTGTGCAAGTATATCTCCTTTCAAAATGCCTGGCTTTGTGTGCTGTGCAGGCCCAGGGGAAGCAGTATGGGTGTTTTTTATGGGGGGATGCTGCAAAAGGATGCACTGAGCACTGCAAAGCTCTGAGGCAGCAGGCTCAACATTTCAGCTTGCTTTCAGATGAACTGAATTGTTGATCAGCAGATGGTGATTTTCCACAAGACAGGTGAAATTTAAGAAGTACTAAAGTCAGGCAAGATTTGAAAATCATGGTTGGCATGCCTGTTACCCCTTGTGTCCTCAATGTGGGGAATAAAGTACTGGACCTGGAGGAGAGAAGACCCTGTCAGGACCAGGAACTAGCTATGTTTCTAGAGCTGTTTGGTCTGGGTGTGCTAGTGGGTGGTTTTAACGGAGCACATCTCATGGTTGCTGACGTGTTTCTGCTCTAGACCAGTGGGTTATGCTTCCTGTGCTGAAATACTTTATTTTCAGACCTTCTGAGCTGAAGGCTGGTGACAGGCTTCCCCTTGGCAAGACTTGTGCCTAGCAGGTTCCCTTCCCTCAGCTTCACTCATGTTTCCTGGTTGCTTCACTTGAGGGAGATGCTTGCTGTTTTGCTTTTCCTTGTAGAAGTGGAAGTCTTTCTCGTGTGCCAAGTCATGTCCTCTCATGTTAGAGGTAACTTTGAGCTTGAAACCTCCACAACCAAGCAGGCAGAAGGCTGGATGTGCTGTTCTCCCCACTCCCTGCTGTGAGATGGCTGTATGCAAGGGACTATGTATTTTCTGAGTGAGAGCTTTCTGGATATGGTGGTTAGGGGAGAAGTGGGGCAGACTCAAATGATTTTCATGAGAAGGACCTGCACTGAGTTGCTCCATTTTGCTGTTATCCTCAAGATAATTGAATACCATCACTTGGCATACATGATGCTTCCTGATCATGGCTAGTGATCAATAACTTTTGCTGTACCTCTATCTAGTGGTTTTTATACACCAGGGAAATGGGTCTAGTGGGGCTTATGTGGGCTCAGCCAGCCAAAATGGAGCTGGAAGTAGGGCCCAGGAGTTCTGCCCACTTTTGCTTTGATTACAGCTTTAATTATTTTTCAGGCTGGCTTAGTGAGGTGGGGTACTGTGGGTTGTTCTGAAACAGCTACTCCCAGCTTACCTGATGCACCAGCCAGCTGCTTGGGATCTCGGGTCGCCCTCTGCCATGCAGCACAATGTCCCTCATGGTGTCCACACAGGGCTGCTCTTGGACTTTTGACCCAAAAGGCAGCTCATAATTCTTTACCTCTGCAAAGAAGCAACAAGAGAATTAGAGGATGTTTTTAATGCATTCACTGCTTTGCTGTCATACACTTGAGTGTCATATTCTGGATGAGAATAAAGTTCCTTTTATTAGTCTGCAAAAATAAACAGATCTGGAAACAATTTAGAATTTGAATATAGAAATGCAGTGTTGTGTTTTCATGTAGTGGTTGTTTTCAGAGACAGGACCAAGGGATCATCTGACCACCTTCCTGAACTCAGGAGGTGCATTGGAAAGGACTTGGTCTGCCTTTATGTGAGACATGTTTTGAGCAGGTAAAATGTGTTGTGCTGGTGAAAGATGGGAGAGGTGACTACAGTACCAGTATCCAGATTCCTCCTGCAGGTGTGGATTGGATTAGAGGAGAAATGGCCCTTCCAGAAGAGCAATCCCATGTCCTGGGAGGCCAAGGAGAAAATCCCTGTTGCAGAGGTGAGAGGCCACCCTGGTTTCTGCCAGCACATGAATGAAGGTGAAATATGAGTGGGGAGGGCTGGCCCAGCATGCTGGCTTGGGAGCAAAGGATGCAAAGGGCATCAGAGCCAGGCAGGGGTCTCCCACCGCTGAGGGTGGGGCACACAGGACAGCTGGAGCAGCTTTCTGAGGGTTGGAGCTTCTTGCAGCTTCATGGGCTTCTATTGCAAGTATGTGGGACAGGGAAGGAACCAGAGAGAGCTAAAAAGGGCAGAGTGGGGCAGGCAGGGGCTAACAGAAGGGCAGTTACTGCAATGTTTTGCTATGTGCAATTTTAGATGCCACAATGTGGCTCTGGGAAGTGGAGGGGAACGTGGCTCTGTCGGAGGCTGGAGTTTGTGAGTCCCCAATGCAACATAAACTCTCTGGTGTTGGCTGAAAAGTAACTTGCTTGTGGCCAGGGAAGGGGGAGGCAGCTTTGTCTCTGCTTGGTTTGCTTTGCATTGCCAGCACTGACTTGGATGTGCCTTGGTTGCTGGCCAGTTTTGAGTAGGGGCTGGACCAGATGACCCCCTGGGGTCCCGCCCTGCTCCTCAGCCACTGAACTGGCCCCTTTGAGCCATGGCACACAGGGCAGGCAGCCAGGGGGGAGGATCTGCCCTCAGCTCTTAGCAGCTCTGCAGAGACCCAAGCCACCCCAAATTGGGTCCCACACCACCAGCAGGAACATAAGGTGAACAATGTCCCTGTAGAGGGAGGAAGGGGGGGGGAGGAAGGTACATGGCAACCCTGGTGCAATGCTCCCACCTCCTACTACTTCACATCTGGAGGCCATTTCCCACAAAACAAGGGCCATGGAGTAGACGTCCATCTGTTTGAAAGATTCCAGGTCTTCCAGGTTCACCCTGGACTCCAGGACCTCTGGGGCCATGTATCTTGCAGTGCCCACCTGCCCGAAAAGAGGAGAGAGGCATTAGCAGTGGTGGGCATGGATTTTGGCCACAAGGCAACCCCGGGTGGTTTGCAGAAGTCCCTTCCAGGGTGTGCTGGCAGCTTATACTTGCCTGTCCACTGTTGGCAAAGTCATCTACCGTCAGGGAAGGGTCAAGGCGTATGGCGATGCCGAAGTCGCAGAGGACGCACTCCTGCTCATTCTTCACCAGGACGTTGGTGCTTTTGATATCCCGGTGGGCGATGGGGATTTTTGGCCTGCCACAGGCAGTGTAGTCGCTGTGGAGGTGGGCCACCCCACTCACCAGGGAGCCTGCCATCTTCTGCAGGTCTATCCAGCTCAGGATATGGTGGGAGAGGTAGTCCTTGAGGTTGCCCCGGCTGTGGTAGGCGGTGATAAGCCAGTACTCCCGGCGGGGCCCAGTGCCCCGGTCCTCGGCAGTGAGGAACTGCAGGACGCTGTCGTGCTTGAGGCTGGCGTCAGTGAAGATCTGGCTCTCGTTCTTCCAGGAGGAGTATTCCTCGCAGGGGAAGATCTTCACAGCCACCGTCTCGTACTGCCCCGAGCGGCTGTGGTTCAGCTTGGCCCTCCACACCTCCGCAAACTGCCCTTTGCCCACCATCTCATCCAGCTCAATAGGGAGCAGCTCGGCGGGGCGGCTGCTGGTGCAGGTAGGGCTGGCACCAGTCGGGGTCTCATCCATCAGCACAGACAACTTCTCCTCCCGCTCAGCAGACCTTCCTGGCTCTGGCAGCACCGGGGGCTGTCCTGATTTCCCACCCCACGCCTTGGCTCTCTTGCGTCGCTTCTGCGTGCGGCAGAGGTAAAATATCACAGTGATCATCACCGCCACCAGCAGCGGGGGCAGGAGGCTGATGGCAGCTACGGGGATCACCTCTTTGCTCTGCAGCATGGAGTAGCCTGTGGGGAGGAAAGCAAAGGTGAGGGCGCTGCCACCACGGGTCTGCAGCAGCTCGTTTTCATCATGCAGGGGAGGAAAATATGCGAAGCTGTTAATGAAGCGCAGCCCTTTGTGGGGCCACAGTGCATGCTGCAGACAAACCCCATCCAGGCGAAAGGGCCCAGATGTAGGCAGTTATTAAGAAGGCTGCTCAGTTTAGGTCTCAAATTTGGCTCTGTTTATCAAGTGAGGGTTCAGGTCGTTGGCTGGCACTACTTGGGCTGGGTGGTGCAGGATGTGAGACCCCCACCACTGCCCCCAAAGCAGCTCAGCTGCCTTTGGGTGCTGCCCAAGAACCTTACTCACAATGTAAGGCTCGAACAGAGCAAATCTCTGAGGGGGTTTGGGGCTGGAGCTTTACTGGACTGCTGCAGTGTCTGGAGAGCCAGGGGGGATGCTGAGGGAGTGGGCAGCATGCAGGATACCCAAGCCCAGGGGAGCATTGGGATGCTTTGCACAATAATTAGCGTAAAGGAGCATTGTTTCAGTGCTGTCTGCCAGTGTTGGCACTGCCTCCCTTGCTGCATTACAACACCAAGCCTCGTCAAATGACCAGGCATGGCTGCTTTTGTTTTCTTTCTTTTAAACCCCTGACAGCCTTCAGATCATCTGGGGAGGGGGGGAGCTGCGCACAAAAAGCCCTAACCCTCGCACAACATATAATTGTCTGATGCTTTGATGTTCACGATTCCTGGAATAAACATGCTGACTTCAGTAGAGATATTCAAGTAAAATCTTACTCAGAGGTTTTTCTGCCAAGTATAATAACCCAGGGGAAGAGGGATAAGAATCATTCCATAAGCAAAACTCTCGCTGCTTGACCTCAGTGTGTGCAGATCATAATTCAGGTTCTGGAAAAACAGAGCATTTCGCTATTTTCCTTGGCAAATTTCAAAAAAATGTGCTGCGGCTAATTTCTGCAAGGCTGTGAAAGCGTTTCTAAAATAGGCATCAGGTTCAAACCACAAGATCAACCTGAACTGATATAAATCAATAACTAACTCAGGAATATGTTTATTTTGGAAAGCATTAGGCCTGGATATCACCTACTGCTTTAATGGATTTACCCGATGCTTAAGATCCCATCTTTGAAACTCTGAAGAAAAAGAAGGCATTTGTAAGGGAGTTGCATGCACGACTCCCGCAAAGGGGAAGTTAACACAGCTTTGGCAAATTCCTTCGTGAGGATGCCCCTTCCTGATGCGAGCCCTTTGATACGGAAGAGTTGCAGCGCGGCTTAGACCCCTTCCACGGAGAGCAGATGTAGCTGTTCTGGTTTGTGAACGCCCCATTGAGTGTTGCTGCATGGGTCTTCCCATCCCTGCTGAGGGGAGATGGACCTCCAGGTGTGTGTGCGTGGGGAGAGGATTCTGCACGCTCAACCCTACCCAGCAGATTCCCAAGGTGTCTGCTGGGCTTCTGCTTGCAGGGCTTTAGGAAATTATGACTCTTGTGTGTTCATTAAGGTGGTCTCTGAGCTCTCCTGCAGCCCTGGTGCTAGGGCAGTGCCACCCAGCAGCCCAGGCCTGAAAGCAGGGCTTAAGAAATCAAGAAATGTGGAAAAAATCTGCCTGCTCAGCCATTGGAGAAGTGCTCATCTGCATTATATATTTCCCTGCTTATCAGTTGTCTATACCATTGAAGATGACAGTAAGTTAATATGAAAAATACAAATGATCCCTTAGAGCAGAAGAAAAGGATGTAAACAATGGGGTCTCTGCATCTGGATCTCGCCCAGCTAGCCCCATAAACCAAGTCAAAGAGGAGATCATTGTTGAAGGCCTGGGCTGCTCTCGCTCCGAGTTTCAGCGCTTTACGTGCCGGCTGGCGGGAGGAGGCTGCTCACAGAAGCCTTCGGGGAGGGCGGCATTTCCAATGAGCCAGTTGTCATTTTTGTGTGAAATTACATATCCCAGCATCAGCTTTGGGATTTGACTATCTCCCTAGAAGTGTGTGTACCTGTTATGTTTGGCTCAGGAAGCAGCAAAGAACTGCCAAATTTAGCATCGTTTGCCTTCATTAAAAGTGGCTTTTTTGTTCTGAGAATTTGCATTTTATGTGAATTTTAATTTTTTCCTTGTGTTGTGGGAGAAGCTATAATGCCGCTGACTTGCAGCTTATGTGTAGGCTCATTTTCAGCATTTCACTGCTCTCTAATTATGGAAAATCAGAGGGGTTTCACTTTGCTTTTGTTACAGGTCAGATTCTTGATGGGCGCTTGATCCACTTGGAGTTAGGGAGGCTTGGACAAACCCCCAAAGGATCAGGATCTAGCTGGAAGCATTTACAAAGTATACAACCCTCCCAAGATACAGAAATGAGCTGCCTCTTTGTTTTCCCTCCTGTGGATTTACAGCTCCTGTTGGATCTCCAACCATCTGCAGAAGCATCTACAGGCATGCCAAGCTGCACTCACATATGTGTCCATCACCAGGGTGGCTCTGGCCGTCCTAGCCTGAGAGAGACACCACTGGAGAAATCCCCAGGAGAGTGACAGTGGAGGCACCGCTGCGTGCTGAGCCCCACACCCTGGCACCACCACCTTTTTGGGTTTGCAGCCGTGGCAGATGCCAGCGGTTCCTGTGGGTGTACCAGGGCAGGATTTGCATTGTATTTAAAGCTTTCAGAGCATTGACTCATGCAGGGTGACATCAGTTTTTGGGTTCCCTGGTTGATTTGCCCTGCAGTGAAGGGCACAGCCTACCAAGAGATAGGGTGGATTTTCCATCACCTGATGCTTCTAGAGCAAGGCTGGGGAAATTCCTGGGAGGGATGGTTTAGCCACAGACAAAATAGTGGGCTCAGTAATGGGGTACAATTTTTACTGAGCTTTTATATAGGGAGGTCAAAGCAAATGCTGGAAGAGCTGCTTCTGGCATTGCGTCTTCTACTCTATTGGCAATACAAGTTGTCATTAGTGCTGGGTGCTTCTCCCAGCCCCCCTCAATAACATTCAGAAAAGCACTGACCATTGGTGTGGTTTTCGAAGATAAGCTTATCGTTGCACTCCTGCTCGTCCACGCAGCCGCAGATGTAGATGATCGCGTCCTCGCTGGGCTGATGGGTCATGATGCAGCGCGAGGTGTTGTAGTTGGGGACCATGAGGTTTTCAATGGGGCGGTGGGGGTTGTGGCAGAGCGTGCTGATCCTGATGCTGTCGTTGTCCTGTCTCCTGTGTGTGCCAAATGAACCGACAAAGTGTTAGTCCAGCAGCTTGGCCTTTCTGTCATCTGTGTGTTATCTTAAACCTGGTTTTAAGAGCATTTGTTTTAAGCCATGTAGGGAATGACTTGTCTTCAGCAGGTCTGGTATAATTTTAATTACACGTGCTTTGGAGGGGCTTTGTTAAAGCTCTTTGTCTCTTCCAAATGGTGAAAAGAGAAATGGTTAGCATATGCCAATAGTAGGACATGAACCAGAGATAAGTCACCAGTTCATAATTGTGCTTTGGATCAAGTGGTGCCAACTCTGTGTGCCCTGCATAGGACTTGGTGCAAAATTCCCCTTTTACTAACAACAGTTGATAGGCCGGCAGTTTTTGGGGATGTATGCTCCTAAGGAAACCCTCCAAAATGAAGGTCCCACTTTGTATGTCACCTCTGCTGCACTGCAAATCATAACACCTCTGCCTCAGCAGGGGCTGGGGTCCCTGCTGCCAAATATCACCTGTGCAGGGGAGAGGCAGGGGGCATGGGGGCTGAAGTGCCTGCTTGCCAGCAGCCATTTCACTTGTGCTTCCCTCTGTCTCCTCTCAGCTCGTGCGTGCAGGTGGAGCCCGGAAGCATCATCTCATCCCCTGGGCTCTCTCTGGGCTAATTGCTGGTTGTTGTGCCCTGTCCTTGCAGGACAATTCGCTCCTGCCTCCAGCAACCTGCAGCAGTAGAGCCCTTCAGTTGCTGGCTGGGGCTATTTCTAGAAATGGCTTGACCTTTGGAGCTGCTAAATTATAATGTCCAGGTGATATGACGCCCCAGCTATGGGGCTCTGTCTGCATTTATACCACAGCTTCAGACACTGAGCAACTACAAATGAAACCTCCTGCTGCTGCAACACCAGTGATATCCCAGTCCATACAGAGTCTAGGGCAGAGGAGCACTGGGACTTGGCAGAGCCAGGGATATGGTGGCAAATAAACCCCATCTCCTCCTTATTTCCATTTAGACAATCAGGAAGATAAAAGTGTAATTTCTTGGCATTTCTAGGGAATTTGTTCTTTGTTTCAAAAAGAGAGGACAGACCTGTTTAAAAAAAAAAAACCAAACAAACCAAAACTCTGTGTATTTCTTCAGCTCCATGTAACACTCCCCATGTCAGAGATGGTCATAACTTCAATCAGGGAAGACCGAGATGTCAGATGGAAGCTGTGGGGTGTGAAGACTTACCAAGAGATTTTTCCCTTTCAGGAGGGAAGATGCAAAATATTCCAGTGCCTCTGTTGCATCTAACTGCGCACAAGCAAATTCAACAAGTGAAGTGGCAACAGGTAAAATCTCTTAAGGTCTATTACCAGAATGTCTATTCATGGTACGCCGGTTGCTCACTGAAATGTGGCTCATGGCATCAGGTTTAGCTCCCTAGTGCTGATGTTCTTAGAGCATTTTTAACCACCAATGCTTAGCAGCCAAGTTAAGTCCTCCTCACATGCTACGCTATTTTGCTTAGCGGTACCTAGACTGGACTCCCATTAAAGCCATAGAAAAGGTCAGATGTAGAGCAAAAGGATGGGTTTGGTTCTTATCATGGGACTCCTCAATCCCCAGGGCACTCCTTTTGCTGGAAAACCACAGCTCTCCCAATGGATTTGGGAAACATTGGCTCAGCACGAGAGGGCTTGGCTAGAGGGTCTGGCACAGCCATGTCCCCGTGCTGGGAGTTCCCTTCTTCTGGTGCATGGTAGAGTCATCCTTGTTGGACCCATGGCTTCATCTCTACCCACTGTTTACTAAGCTGGGTGATGGAAAAGATTTGGGAAGCAAATAGTGGATCTGCAAAACTGGGGTGCCAAGGTGGATTTAGGAATGGCCAAGCATGAACTGGGTTATGTCTCTTTGTGGGGCAGATGGTGGCAGCTGAAAGGAGCTGAAGCTTGGAGATGGGATTAGGAGGCAGTTGTTGGTGTTGCAATGGAGTCTCTTGCGCTTGGAGAGACAGAGTGGAGCTAATGTGGGCTGCTGGCATGGCATGCAAGACATACTGGGCAGCTCAGGGCTGGATGGCTCCTGCCCTGCCAGGACCACCAGGAAAAGGCAACCTGGGATATGGCCCTTCTCCTAGGGGGAGGATCAGTGCTTGCCTTGTAGAGCCAGTGGGTAATTAAGACCTAATTAAGAACAAAGAGCAGAGTGCCAGGATTTGCCTCTTGTTTCTAGAGCCTTCCCCAGAGGAGGCAGGGTAAGCTGGCACTGGTTGGGTTTGCAGGGCAGCCCCAGGCAAGGACGAGGGATGGGGAATGACTGGCCTCACATGGGCTATGGGCAGCTGGTGACTGTTGCAGCTACTGGGGGTGTTTGAAAGAAATTACAACATTAATTATCTATCAGTGCAAAGTGGGAGGGTGAAGGTAAGGAGAGGTTTCATGATGCTGAGGAGGTCAGATGAAAAGTCAGACACACAAGTAGGGAAAAGAACCCAAATTTGTGATCCTCCTCCTGGTAAAGTTCCCCAGATTCAGTGCTCATGCTGGAGAACGTGAGCACATTGCTCATGAATAGGGGACCAAAGCTGCTGCTGTGACTGTGTTGCCCGCACAGGACAAGTTCAGATGATGCAAATATGCCTCTGCAAGTGAGCAACAGGCAGCAGCCTGGCTTGCAGGTGAGCCCTGCCTGCAAGGATCTTAATCTCAGACTGGGTTTTAGGATGGAGTGGGAGACGCTGGGAGGAGGCTGCAGGGCTGGCAGGTTGTGACCCCCCAGCTGCCTCACCCTATCTGATACATGCTACAAGGTCAGCCCTATCCTGTGCCATGGGATTGGTTTCCTGGCATGGGGATATGTGCTGCAGGGGTCCTGTACACGTAGACTGTCACTGGGAAAACACAGTGAGGTGCTGGATTGTCTATGCAGGATTTAATGTGGCTTCTCTATGTGCATGTAGGGGAATTTGGGTCAGGTGGGTGGATTTTGTTTGTTTGTTTGGGTTTCTTGTTGGTTTTGTGTTTTGGGAGTTTTTAAGTCCATAATGCAACAATTATGTTGAGGCAAACTCCTACTGAAAGCAGGGTGTACAGCACTCACACTAATTAGCAGGTTGAGATGAAGCCTAGCGATAAGTGCTTGGCTGGCTTTCACTTTGGCAGCCAAATTAAAAGGGAAAGAGGAGGAAAATCACTCTGGGCAGCCCAAAATGGATGTTTTTTCAGTTTTGCTCATGGGGACCAAAAAGCTGGGGGAGGCACTCTTCCGGGCAAAATGATGTACCATATGCTTGGCCTGGAATGCAAGATTGTGTTTCCCTTCCAAGCATCTCTAGCAGAAGCAGAAAAAGGCTTTTCCCAGGGGATGGGAAGGAGATGGGTAGAACCCAGTGGGTTACACCTCAACTGGGTACCAGTTCAGACATCCATGCTCTGGATGGGGACAGACCTCCACTGCACACTTGCATGTGAACTGCAGTTTCACCAGCCTGATGCAGGAGCATAGCATAGGTTTGGGGGTCAGGGCTGCTGGTTTTGTCCTTGGGTTCAGCTCATAAAGCTAAATTCAGGGGTTTATGGGGGTTTAGAAGTCACAGAGCAAATTTGCCACACTTTTATGTTGGGCACTTAAATGCTTCATTTATTGTGAAAAGAAACTGGTACTAATTATAGGGCAGAACAATTTTTTTTTTTTTACTGCAAATTGTAGTTTTAATTATAATGAAGTGAAAAGAAGAGGAAGTCCTGAATTATTTCAACGTGCCATAAGTGCATACATAAGGGGTACATACATGTGCATTCCCATGAGCTGCCACCCCGTGAACCCTTTTTTCCCCACCATGTTCCCCCTTGATGAGGGGATTGCCACTAACCATATGGCCACGCAGATCTCGTAGGGGTCCTCACAGTAGGAGTTGAGGTTGCAGTTGCTGTAGCACACCTTCTCCTCGCAGGCTGGCGGCGTGGAGTCACACCACTTGCACAGGTTGGTCTTCAGGCTGCGGCGAGCACCCGCGCTGCAGGCTGCAGGGGCAGATAGGTGATGGAGGGTGAGCGTGGCCATGCTTGCCCAGAGTGGGGAAAAATAAGCACTAGTTTCAGCAATTTGCACAACCAGTGGAGAAGGAGCACAAATTGACCCTATTTCTCCATGTTGTTTTTGTAGCTTTCACTTTGCTCCATTGCTTGGTCAAATATGCTTTAGATGATGCTAAAGCCTAGAGGAGATGGAGGGATGCTGGCAGTGTAGGGGCAGGTCCTGCTGGACAAGAGCTTTGCAGATGTGGGGAAGCTGCAAAGAACTGCATTTCCCCTCAGTGTTTCCTGTGCTGTTTATCTTCAAGGGGAAGTTAATTTCTTCCTTTACAACCTGGGCTCAAATCAGCATCTCCCCTCATCCTGGGTGCATGTCACGTTCAAAAAGGGACATCTTTGGGTCTCTGTGTGCCTCAAGACTTTATTCCTCTCCTTAGGGGAAGGGAGGTGCTGGGGACTGATGCACAGCTAGGCTGGGATGGCTCCCTCCTCTCCTGCTGCCTCCTGTCCTCTGTCTGCCCATTCAATGAGCCCAAGCTGGGAAATTATGTGTTTGCCACCAGATCCCCAAAGCACCTGTGTTGTCATCAGTAAGTGATGGGCTGAGACTTTCCAAGATATCTGGGGCAAGGGGGACCACTCCCTCTGGGGCTCCAGTGCCTGCTCTGCCCTGGCCCAGCATGAGATATTCTCTTGCCCCTCAAGGACCAGGTCTGGCCACAGCAGCAGGAATAACTGCTGCCCCCATGGAACTTCTCTGCTTGTATCTCATGGGCATCAAATTGTATCTATTTTTATACAAAGGGTGAATGAACTATGCTTGGTAAAGGGATAAATCCCAGTTAAATTTAAACTTCCTGTTTTAAGGCTGAAAAATGTCTTTAAGTGGCTTATGTGAACATATAGATTTATAAATTTGTACTTAAATAAATACACTCCAGAGTGTTCAGGTAGGAACCTGAACCACAGCAGCCAATTTGGGGAAGGCTTGGGCCATTTATTCTTCTCCAGCAGCACTGGGTGCTCCCAGCCCCTATGAGAGGGCAGTCATGGCTCACTGTGCTGCAACAGCCATCACGGGGCTTTTCCACCACCATCTGTTAGGTCAAACAGGAAACTAATTGTAAAATCTCTGACTATGATTGGAAGCCTCACCTCTGTGAGCAAGGCCTTGCTGATACAGGAGCACACCCACAGGCACTCCTGGTCCATAGGCAATCTGCAGGACCTCTGCATTCTTGGTGGTCACATCTGCAACCTGCCTGGGGCCAACGGTCAAGCCTATGGCCACTTTCCTTTTTAATGCATAGGCTGTCCCAGCAGCAAAAAGGGATTCTTAACTTCTCTGCTTCTCAAGTTCTGGGTTCACAGCCTGTTCTAGCAGTATCTTAAATGCCTGCTCTGCTTCCCTCACTAGCCTGGACAGCCCCCCCTCCCCCCCATGGCAGCCATAAAAGAGCTGCTGGAAGGCTCCCGCACAGAAATAAACCATTTACAAGCTCCCATGGCCTTGTACGTAGGGCCAAGGTTAATGGTGGAGGGGAAACCTGGCTGCATGAGAAAAGCTTCTTGCATCTGAAGGCTGGAAGGAAGAAATTTTGGTTTAAATAACCCATGCAAGGCTTAAAACGTGGCTCAGCAGGGATTGTGTCATGCAAGGCAGTGGGGGAGCTGGGAGCAGGACAGGTGATGATGCTGCCCACAGCCATTCATTCAGCATCCCCCCCCATACATGGGGCTGCTCTGGCTCTGCTGAGGCACCCAGGGATTTTGTGCATGATCTCAACAGGCTCAATGCCCTGCACCCACCCAAGGGTTAGCTACCAAAATCCTTCAGCCAGGATCTGAAGCACTTGCAACCAGCATGAGCCATCCTTGCCTCCCTGCCTTGCTCTGTTGGGGCAGGACTTCCAGGATCCCAGACAAAACAAATTTCAAGGATGAGAATTTTAGAGGTGGGTCAGAAATTAAGCCCAGCATTTGCATGAGGCCCTTGATCAACAGCAACAGCTACTGCACTTTACAAACTCCATCAGTGTTTTTACATGAGAATAGAGAATGGAAGGTAAATTGTTTTCTCCTCCCAAAACTCTACCCTACCACACCCAGGGCTGTGCTCTGATGGTGTCACTACCATATTTCTTCTTCCATCCTTTCAGCTCAACCCATCCATGCCCTGGCTCGTGCTGTGCTCACAGCATGCAGGACAACGGGCTCAGCACCATCATCGCAGGGATATTTGGGGGCCCTGCAGAGGAGAAGCAAACAGACAAATCCAGGTTGTAGTTGTCACTGATGCAGAATAATAATGGGACTTGTTATTTTTGTATTTACAGCCACCAGGTATGTTATATACTTATTTATATCAAGTGTTTGCTTGGGGTCTCAGAGCAAAACGTCAGCCCCAGCAGTTTTGGACTGGTACGTGTGGTGGAGATCTTGGCACAGCAGTTGCTTGCACTGCAGAGCAGAGAAGCCAGGGCAGATGAAAGAGTTAAATATGGAAACAAGATCCAGAAATGTAGCAGTAACTGGACAAAATTCTTTGGAGACAAATTGTTCTAAACTAGCTCAGGCTGTGATTCTGTTATCTGCTCTGCAAGAAAGGCCAGAGCAGGAATATCTTTTTTTTTTTTTTTTTTAATTATTTTTTTAATTCCCCCTGCCCCTTCTTATCCTAGGAAGCTAAAAAGAGCACAAAGCCCACTGCAAGTTTCTTCAGGACTTTCTGTCCTTGAACCATTAGCTCGTAGGTACAGTTTAACTGCCACATCACTCATCTTGGCCCTGATTAGACCCAGATGAACACTTTCAATATTAATACTCGGATGATTTAATAAAGCTGCACGAGCAGTAAAAGTAACAATACACTTCCATAAAGGGGTTCCAGATGTTGCCAAGGCAAATGCTAAACATCAAAATACAAACTTCAAAAAAAAAAAAGCTGGATAAGCAAAACTTGGAACAAACTATAAACTAATTAAATGTGGGTTGAGTTTTCCAAAAATAAATTGAAGCCATAAGGATATGATGTGAGCCAATAAATAGTACAGTTAGTCAAAGTTATTGTGGAACGACAGTTGGAAAGATGGTTTGAAGTCACCGATAGGTGGGCTTACAGTGAACTTGGCTTCCTATCAATAGGAAGGCTTGTTCTCTTGTGCACAAGAGTGGGATCAAGTCTTCTGGTGTCTATAACTGGGACCCCAGAGAGGTTACTGAGAAAATGAGATGTTTTTCAAGTAGAGGCATAAAGGAAAAAAAACTATGCCAAAAGTGCCTGAGTCTCCTGCAAGAGCAGCAGGGGTGATACCACCACCCAAGGACACTGGGATATTTTTTCATGCATGCTGGGGCAGCCCTCCAGCTTCTCATTGCCCACACTCTCTGCTTGGTCACCAGCAAGGCCCATTGAATCACCACTGCCACAGTCAGTAACCCATCCTCTTCTTCATGAAAGAGTCATCTAAAACAGCTCCCCAAGAGTATTTCTTAACAGTTCCCATGACTGCAGCCACGGAAGCAGTCCGCTCTCAACAGATGAGCTTTTTGCTCACTTGCCAGGTCCTCAGCTGCCAATGGTGACTGCAGCTGTAAGAACCCAGCAGGATAAATGGGGCTCTCATTAGTTTGTCTCTAACAATGCAACCCCAGAGAGCAGGTAGGTCATCTACCACCTAACTTTGTCTCCAGCTTTCTGCACTCTATTGTCCCCAGGGAGGGTGAATCACTAAGGAGCAAGCCCGGGGTATGCATGGGTGGAGGTACTGTGCATTTGTTACAGGGAAAGAGCGCTTTGTAGCCAAAGCCGTAGGGGATGCATTTTTGCTGCAGGGCAGAATGAGCCATTTTAGTTCTTTTATTCTCTCTTGCATGTTTTCTTGTGAACAGCTGAACACCTGATGGGCTTAAGGAAAGGTGCTTGGTGTGAGATGCTAATAGACTTGCATCCTCCTCAGGTCTCCCCCTCCAGAACTGGAAGGGGACCAAGGCCTCTGCCCCACCAGACCTCCATTATAGGACCTTTAGATAATGCTCTGACTTTCAGTAGCAAATTCCCCTTAAATTGCTTTTGCTTTTCAAGGACAGAGAAAAACTGATATTTTTTAGGTCATAAATACTCTGCAGTTAGGTCTACACCCTCTTTTCTGTGTATCTCTAGCCATCCTGGGATGGGGTTGATGCTAATTCAGCAATTGCAGAGGGCTTCACAGCTTATTCTTACTGCAGTGGCTCCAGGAGGTCTCTGCATCATCTTTTCCACACAGGTCAGTCAACCTGTTGTCTTTTGCACACTGGGAGGTGAGGTGCCATGCTCCGATGCTTTTTCTATTCAGCAGCACACCTAGATGCAGGATTGGGGACTACCTCTATCTCAACCCTACAGCCACATTGCTCCTGGCACTCCCAGGTAGGTGCCCTTTTGGAAACCCAACCTCAGCTGAGACCTGCTTTCCTGCCTGGGTTAGTGTAGGCTCAGCAGCAAGCCCTTCATCTGCTGCTGAATTTAGGATTAGGCTTTGCCTTGGGCTTTCAGCCATGCCTAATGACATGACTACACAATAACAGAGCCTCTCATGAAATGATTATGACAACAAAAAAATTCCTTTCCTATTATATACAGTACTTGTTTTTAAGATTAAAACAACAACAAGTCTGATGGACTCTGCTCTCTTCCTGACCCATGTGAGAATAGCAGGACCTTGGTGTTGTCCATTGGCAGGTTACTCCTGAGCCACCTACTTCATAAAGCAATCACCAGTGCCACAGATGGGCTATGTAAGGGCTATTCCTCTGTCCCTCATTTTCAGGAGACCCTATACAAAGTCAGAAGTCCCCACTGCCATTGCCCAGCATGACCCGTGTATCAGAGATCAGATTTCTGTCAGTCAGCTACAGATTGAGCTAGATCCAAGTTGTTGGAAAGCGCCTAGTCTTGGTGCAGCATCTGGCAGTGCTGCCAGATCTCCCCAGAACTAGACCTCAAGGTGTTGCAGTTTTATTTCAGATGCAGCTTGGCATCCTCCAGCACAGTCTGTTCTCTAGTGGTGGGATCTAGTGCTACTTTCAGCTGCTGAAGTAAAGTGGTTTTCAGTATTGGGCCTCTCATCTCCATCCATGTGTTTTACAAACACTGTATCTTTGTCTTTATAGGAGAGGTAGAGCAGAGCAAATGGAGATGAAAAATCTCATTATCCCATTTTTTGACCCTTCAGGGCACAAGCCCCTGGCTCCCCCAGGAAACCCAGCTGCACTCAGGCTGCTTTTGGTTCAGAGGACCAGGCTCTGCCCTCAGGTATGTGGTCCCACATCATCCTGCATAATAAATACTGTACTTGGCAGAGTACAGTATGGAGCATGGAATGAGCCAGTAATGTTTCCTGGTGAATAAAAAAAGACTGATTTTGATTGCATTAGACATCACTGCTTACCAGTGCCAGACAGACATGCAGTATACATTTCTGGTTTGCTTGGACCTTCTTCAAACAGGCTGGTAACTGACTTACTCCACCACTTATTTTTCCTTTGTGAAAATATCCCTTTAAATTAAGTGTTTAGCAAATACTGCTTTAGTCCCATTACAAACTAAATTGGGTATGGATCGTACCAGAAGACTTCTCCAATCTCTTTCAGATGCTTAAATTACATCATGATCTAACTTCACCCCAGGGAGTGATGAGCTCTGCAGAATATTGTCCATCCTCCTGCTTTGGTAATCTCCGGTATTTCTTGGGTACCTTTCGCAAGTTGTCTACGTGTCAGTGCAATGATTCTGCTTTTGGGGCATTGGGACATCTCATACAGAGGTACCCCAGGGTTGTGCTCCAACAGAGCCAGCACTGTCCAGGCAAGCTGGAGTGCCACGGACCAGTGAGGTGATGCCAGGCACTTGGTGGTGAGGATTTGACCAGAGCATTTTCTCTTTGATTTTGGTCAGTTGATGTCTGTGACCGCAGGTGAAGACCAGGAGAGTGCCCGACCCCACACTCCTCCATCTGCCCTCAGAGCTGCTTGTCTTCTCCATCCACTGCCACAGCCCATCTTGCTCATGCCTAAGGCACTGAAATCAGGCAACACCAGCAACCCTTCTCCTCCACCCACAGTGAGATGCTTCCTCTCCAGGAGTTCTCGAGGTTCCTGCCCCAGATATCCCTTTCTATCCCCCAAAGCTGCCCCTGCTGGGACAACCCATACTCCATCCCCCAGGTGTGCTGCTGGCTGGGCTGGCGGGGACACCTGCAATGAGAGGTCTTCACAGGCAATTATCTGCCATATTGTGCTCTCGCTTGTGTTTAAAAACAACAACAGCTTAACTGACTCATAGATCCTACGGCTTCTGAGTCATTTTTTATTTCTGGATTTCACTGCTCTGCCCTTTGCAGTGAAGGGAGTTGCACGCGCGCACACACACACGCATCAAGTTCACATTTGTTTTTCCCCTATAAAAACAAAATGATTTCCATACCATTAATGAAACAGAAATGATTTGACTTCACATACCCTGGCTTTTATTTTCCATTGTATAAACTTTGCAGATGAAATAATAATGGTTGTAAAGTAAACCTTTTTTTTTTTTTTCCTTTCCCTTTCCAGGCAGCCTCTTTTTGAAATAGCAATAGGGAGTCACTTACAGTCTTGGCTTGTGCTGAGCCTGTAGTAATTAACCCCTTCATCCCTAGCTTTTCCTCTGTTGGTTTTTAACCACAGCATGGGTGAAGGAGGCAGCCGGTCTCCTCTGGGACTAGAAGCCAATCAGGGGAGCAGAGCAGGCAGGGAAATGCAAGAAAGAAAGAGAAGAGCTGGTCCGTGCAAAGCAGTGGAGTGTTCCTAGGGCAATGCACCCACAGGTTGGACAGCTTTCCTGGGAGAGCTGAGGTGCTGGCACTGCAGAGCCAGAGGTACACACTGTCTCCCTGCACACTCCACTTTTTTGGGGTGCGAGTCAGTACCATTGTTTCACTTTTAGCCTGGCAGCCCCATCCTGGGTTGCTTTCCTTTCTTCTCATTCCACAGGGACCGCTAGTGCTGGCATCTCAGTGAAATGTCCTCCCTCCTCCACACCACCACTGCGGAAATAATCTGTGGTAAATAATTTAATCACCAAATCTTGCTCTATCTGTTTACAGGGCTGTTATGATTTTACAAAGTACTCAGAGGAAAATTAATAGGGTGAAGTAATACTTGACGTGAGCAGCAGATACAGCTGGAGCTGGGCATGCGAGCACGTGCCTGCCCTGCCCTGTAGGAGGGGGTGAGCTGCCCTCCCTGCAGGAGTGGGAGCTCTGCTTGTTGATATACCCCTACCATCACACACAGTCTGCCCAGGCAATCTATCTGTTTTTGAGGCTTCTAAACACGCCACAAAGCACTTTCCTAATCATATCTATCATGCAGCAGCACAACCCTGCATCCCCCCAGCATTGGTTCAGATGTTTTGCTGATGCCTAGCCCGGGTGGGTTAGTGACACTGGCTGAGATACTGTAACTCTTCCCAGACTGGGTGATGTGTTTTATATTATTTCTCTTGGATTTATTAAGCATTATGTAACTGGCTAACCAATCCCGCATGCGACGCAATCGCGGCTGATTTCATGTCAGTGGAAAGTAAACAAAAAAAAGTATTCTGAAGTGGCCGAACTGAAATTCATCTCCACATGCAAAGCAATTTCTGGAGGATCTTCCCAATCTCCACACAGCTACTTTCAATCCAAGCTCTCATGCAACCCATTAGAAAAGAGTTATGTGACAACACTGCAAGCAAATACTCTGTTTACTTCCTGCATTAAATTATTAAGATCAAGTTTATTTTACTTAGTTATTTTTTTAAGTATCTTTGAGGATTTTTGTTGCACCTTGAAACGTGTTACACGGCATCTTGTTTATCTTTTAGCTGGAGAATGCCTTCAAATGTGAAAATTACCCCCCCCCAAGGAAGTTTGGCATTAATGTTTGGAAAACAAAGCAAGCCAGCCCTGCAGTGCTGAGGTCCTGAAGCCCAGGAGGACCCGGCCCAAGGTAATGGGTTCTGCCCTTGCTCAGCTTTGGAAGGACTACCAGGTGAGGCAAAAATTATACCCTTATTAGACTCTGAACTCAAATTCTTTCAGGACCACTCTTCCTTCTGGTGCTACAGGCAGCATCTTTCTCATTAACACCAGCTTGTACCTGACATATTAAGCTGAGGATGAAGGAATACAGACAGGATAAAAAAATGAGACCTAGTGGCCCTGTACCTTTTGGTTTTTCTCAGTGTCTTTGAAACATTCAGCAATGTCTGAAAATGTTGTATTCCTGAGTCCATTTCACTGATGCACTTAACCTTCACTGAAACATCAGTAAGTCAGTGGCTGGTGGGTGTCTGTTTGCATGTTATTTGCACTGTTTTTCAGTGAGCCCCTAAGGCACTCAAGCACCTGCTTCACCCAGGCAAGTAGATAAGTCTGAGTTAAGCTGCATTAGGTCTCACTGGGCTGATGGATCATCTAAAAGAGTTTGTCACTTGCTAGGCTGCAGTTTGAACATAAAAGTTACACCAAGCCATGATCCTAAGGGTAGATGATGGGTGATGAAGAACCAAGACAGAAGAGCCTTGACAGTGACGCTGGTGGGCAAGCTCACAGCTCCATGTGGGTGTCACCACTGCACCTTGCCTTGTGCTGACTCTCTAGATGAGCAAAGTTGTCCTTAAAACAGGAGGGACCCCACAAGTCAAGGGCTGCCTGCCATTCTGGAGGCTCACTTATCCCCTTGGGAGATAAGCAGGGGTGCCCACATTCTTCATTGAAAAGGTGGCCCGAGGGAGGGTTGAAGGTTATTGCGGGAGTCCCTCAAGTTGCACAGGACAGCAGCTTAACACAGTTTTTTTTTTTCACTCCCCAAGTGCTGTGTGTGAGCTGGTTGTTGCAGGTTGCTGTGTAATTACGGCCGGTACCTCCAGAGCCATTATCATGCTAGGTAAAAAACTGACCTGGCAGACAAGGGCAGTTGTGAGTTTGCCTGGTAATAACTGTACTTATCCCATTAGGTATTTGGCAGTCGCTGGATAAGTACTGGGCTATGAAAGTCAAATATACCTGTAGCTATTACACAAACTAAGGCTTGCGGCCATTCTGTGTCTGAAGGTGCAATACAAGATTTCAGCTGGCAACAAGTCCTTTCCGTTGCACCTATTGCTCCTATTCCTTTATCTTTCATATATTTTGCTGTCCTCGCTACCCACATGTAACATTGAAGAAGCCCCGAGAGACCAAGCCATGCTGGCAGCAGAACCTGAGCAACAAGTTTTGGGGCTGGGAGGGAAAAAAGCCCCACAGATGGAGGTCAGCCCAAGAAAAAAGCCATGTATACACCCCGTCCTCTGTGGTTACCTCCAGCAGCATCACACCACAGCAACTCCCAGCAGCCCAGAGGGCACGTGAGGACAATGTGCCATTTCTCTTTGTTGTATGGAAAGCAGAGCGTCTGAGAAGGAGAGAAAGCTCCTGAGTACAATGTTCATAAGCAACTTCAGCAGCTCTGCTGACACCTCTGCTTATCTGGGGCTTTGCAAGGTAAAGCAATACATTAGAATATGCCATGGCATGGTGGGGTTTGCAGAGGGCTAAGCTGGTACATGCCCTGTGGAAAGTGCCTTCTCATGCTTGGGGATTGGCATACCATGTTTTCAGAGGGCTCTGACATTTCAGCCTTTTGAAGAGAGCTTTGCAGTGATCCAGTTTTGACTAAATCTTGGTCTTAAAAATGAGTCCCTTCTTCCCACTCCTACATTGCTTGTCATAGCCTGGTCATGTAGTGGTGGCTTAAGCTCATCTTGTCATAAGCTGTTTGCAGAAATTGCTGAGGATTAAACAGCATTTGCTGGTCTGGGAGCTGAACGGCAGCAGGTAAGAGTCAATCAACTTCACAATGCTTTTGCCGTCATTTTTGTTGCTCTTGTTTCTCCAGAGCTACCAACAGTCCATCCTATATCCTATTTAACTGCAGCTTCTGCATCTCATTCTCAGGAAGATGCAGCAGCAATGAACCTAATAGCAAAAGCAAGTGAGCTGCAAGTCGGCTGCAGATGTTGCTCTGTCTTAACTACTGCAATTCGAGTAAAACTACTGCATAGCAGTTTGGTTTTTTTTTTTTTTTTTTCTATTATCATGATATTATTCTCTGAAGTTCAGTTTTGTGTATATTTTTCAGGCTCTGCAGGAATCCTGGATCTCTGTGAATAGATGGAATTGAAATTTAAATATATCATCTAAATAGGTAAACATGTCAGAAACATTATCTGGGTCACATTTGGGCAACAGGGTTCATTCTGTTTTAAGTGCAAATGGTTTACTGATGATTTCGATGAACTTCCTGAGGAGTGTTTGAAATTCCTGGCACACATTTGATTTACCATCTGCTAGAAGGGCTTTGACAAGCCCACAAAGAGATGATAGACTGGAGCTGCTCTTCATATCTCAGGTGGACTTTTCAAGATTGACTAGTTTGTATTTTATATTATTTTGATTCCCAAGGAGATGTGGGGCTTGCAAGGGACTGTGCAATGAGCCACTGGGGCAGAGATGTTCTGTTAATTCTCCGTCAATGTGCTGTCATCAAGTTGTTCCAGCACTGACTGTTCATTATGTCTGTTAAAATTATTACACAGAGTCAAGTTTTGCCCTCGTTTAGACCAGATCTAACAGTAATTAAGTAATTTGTGCTGTCAGAGGGAATTTGAGGCTAACCTGGATTACAGGCACTAAAAACTTTCTAACTTCTCCTAAAGCATCCCACATTTACCTTGTAAATAGATGGTGTACTCCTCTCTTTCATTTCTTTCTTGATTAAAAAACCACCAAAACAAAATCGAAAAACAAAACCAAAACCAAAACAAAAAACAAAACAACCAAACAACCAAACAAAAACAAAAACAAAGCAAACCCACAAAAACAAAAAAAAAAAACCCAAAAAACCCCAAAAAACCCCAACCAACCAAACCCAAACCTTTTAAAGAGCTTGTGCTGTAACCTACCAAAAAGCACTGGCCAATCAGGTTGAATTCAACTTGAATATTTTCTGTTTTCCTAAAGCAGAAGAAAGATGTAGCAGCAGGGTAGAGGGAGCAGGTTTTTGGAAAGGAATTTTTGCAAGAATGGAATTAAGAGTCCTGTTGACAGGGCCTGAAGAACCTTTTCTCCGCCCATGAAAGTAACAGGAGCTTGTGTGTCTGTGTGATGCCTCTCAAGAGAAGGAAAGCGTTCTGCAGGTCCCAGCCCCTGGGCAGAGCTGCAGCACAGCTCCAGGGAGCCTCAGCAGCTGGAGGGGAAAAGGTGCAGGGGGCAAATCTGCTCCTCCAGCATGGAGGAATGGACAGAGGGAAATGTTCTCTGTTTGCCATTTCCTGCTCTGAGATCTCATTATTTTGCAGTAGCACATTGCCTTTTCAACTCAGCGTCCTGCCCCAGGATACCTCCTGAAACTTGACATGGTTGGAACATTGATGAGCAGTATTCCCAAGACACAGCTTGTTGCAGAGGTAATAGCCCTGGCAAGGGTGAAAGAAAAGCTTCTCTGCTTGTGATGCTATTTTACAAACAGGTGAGCACAGGCCAAATATACAAAACCAGAGTAATTGTGTGTTGAAGAGATCTCATCCCCAAGCAAATAGCATCTATCTCTGGTGGGAACATCTGTGACCATTTTGTACCATTGAGTGCCTTTTGACATACTAAAGACATGGCAGGAACTGAGCTCCCAGGGGATCCATTGGTCTTATTTCCATGGATGCTTATACCCCGGGTCTATTTGAAGAACAATGATTCATTCAGCTGCTTATGTGCCACTTCCCATTGTAAGAAGAAGGATCTTGTTTGCTATCGTGGACTGGTTGGGGCTAATTTTGGGATAGATCTATCGTGGAAAAAATGTTTCATGCAGCAAGACAGTGTCTGATTCAGTTTCCTCCATGCTGGATGCTGGTGTTTAGAGTCTTCCAGTCAGGAAGTTTTATCAAGCAAGATCAGACATATGTTCCCTATTGTGTCCCAGCTGTGTTGACTGGTGATCTGCTCTGTCAATATTTGTCAGGGGATACGGGCATTCATTCTGTATGGGTGGCATTATATTAAATGCTCCACTTGAAAACAGCAACAGATCTTTTTTAAAGAAATAACTATACCAGTGTTAATTGTAACAACCCCAGAAGCTGTTGTAGTCATGGCTCTCCTAAGAACCATTCCTGGGAAAGGGTCTGAGTTCCTGATTTTACAGGAAACGATAAAAATTCTCTGGATTTCCAGTGCTTGGCACTGTATGAAATTCACATTGGCAGTATTGTCTTTCTGATGGGGTGCACAGTGTCTCAAGGCAATGCAGGACATAGTCAAGCCTTCTCATTTGGGATGGCTGAAGTGAGAAAGGATCACTATCAAAACCTCAGGGTTTTGCATGGTTGGTCTAAGGAAGAGGCCTCTCTTAGTTGTGTAGCAACTAGCATGCCAAGAACTTCAGCAGATGTCTCTGGACCTCCCAGAAGCAAAGAAATAAGAAAAGCATGTTGTTCTCAGGGAGTGCACCTTCACAAGTGGTACTGGGAGAACTAAAAAGATTAGGAGATGCTCAGATGTTAGGGCAAAGAGATGCCTTATCAATGACCAGATGACATCAGTTGGTGTTACTTCAGGTGATTGCTTCAGGGGTCAGATCTGCCTGTACCCCAGACTAGGGCAATAGGCCAGCCCTGTTGCTGACTGCCATGCTTGTGCCAGTGCCAATTACTGGCACAAGCTCATCAGCACTGCTTTGCATGCAGGGCATGTATTAGGGCATGATGGTCCTAGAGGACTTGCCATCATATGCTGTAAAGGAAGGACAACAGTTCTTTACAGGCTGAGTGAAGGCAGGCAGGCTTTTCGTTCAGGTAGCCTCAGACCTCATCAGCACTGACTCTGGACCTGGGGTGGAAGCTGATGGGAACAGCTTTCTTTGGACCTCTGCTTACCCAGAAGAGCTGGAGTTTTGGACAATGTGGAGTTAAAGCAAACATCTCCAACCACATTGTGACAAGGTCAGAGGTCTTGCTGCAGGCACAGTATGTCCAGTATGATGCTGCTTCAACCACTTTGAAAGTCATGGCCAAGTCGTGGGTCCAGCTGGAGCATGGGACTCTGCAAAGTGACACCCGGCAGCTGCCAATGCTGGAGCTTCCATTACAGCTTGTTTCTACTGATAGCTGCAAACTGCACACCAGAAATGTGGAAAATGTCTCTCTTAAAATTAGTTTTTAAATTTATTTTAATCTTTAATCCAGATATAAATAATCCTGTCTAGTCAAGGGTACCACTTGGGCTGAGGTATATCCTAGCATTCACGTGGGTGATAGCCCTCTGTCCAGGGCAGACTGGCAGGCTGCAGTGCATGGTGTACAGCCGGATACATTAATTGCCCCAATGCCAGGATGCATTTGCTGTAGTATAAATCAGCTGTCATTTGTCAGGAGTGTTCCTGGCTTATTAATGGGAAGCGAAACACTGCAGTGGAACAGCTCCATGAAAGGGTCAGTCCTAGAGCAGCATAATCAGTGGGAGCATGGGTTGCAGAGGGGACTGCACGATAAGTGGGCTCTCTCACTTCTCCTAAAAGCTCGACAGCTACCAACAGCTGGCAGAAGAGTTTCAGCCTTGCATGGGCTGTAATAAAAGGATGAATCAACTGATGAACCAGAAATATGACTCTGATGGATGTTACAGATCCTTTACGGAAGTAGGATCTCAAAAGTCATCTCTGAATTCAGGGATGTGCATGCGAACAGGGCCAAGACAGCTTTCGGCATCCTCTTCATTTCCTCCTGAAGATCCCTAATGAAATGTTATCCCTCAGCTGGGGTCCAGCACAGAGATAATGTAGCTGTAATCCACAGGTTTGATAAGGCAGGCAGCCATCGGTGGTGTTATCTCCCCTCTACGTGGAGGCCCCTTCCAGCGTGAGGCTTTCTCTTGGCACAGAGTGCTAAACATTGGATGTGAAAAGAGCAAAGTGTGTGGGAGCTGCTGATTTTGTCTCCTTGGTGGGACTGTTTTTTTTTAATAAAAAGATCAGATGTTGTGCTTCCTTGAAAACACGACAATCTATGGGAGAGTTCATTAGTTTATGGCAAGTTGCAACACTATGGAGCCCGGATGAAAGCAAATGTTATTGCAGAGAGTTATCACTAACAGGAGAGGAAAATAATGTCCTGAGGAAATAAACTCGACGGAGCAAAACACGGAACAATATAAGGCTGTGGAGGACAGGCAGTAGAGTTGAATACTTTCTCAGAATAAAAGCCCCCAGTCACCTGTTTTTAATGCCAATGTTTGCTTTCTGCATATTCAGTGAATATGTGGGATACATCTGTTCAGGACTCCATCTCTAATGGGAGTAACAAATATCGTGATTGCAGCTGGCTGAGCCTTTTTACTACTAGTACACAGAAATGTCTTTGTGACTATCATTAGTGACAACACCAGGAAAAAACAGCTTGCTTTTTTAAAAAAGAAAACACAATGTGTTTTATTTTCAATTTCCATTGAATTATATTTCGAAAAGGACTTTCCTCTACGAAGCCCCCCAAGAAAATAATGATTTGAGCAGCTTTAATGATGAGTGGCATGTCTTAAGTCTGAGCAAAGCTGGAGATGCAAGGGGAGAGGAAATGACCACTTTTATAAATCTGACATAGCTGCACACTGCCAGCTTGCTTAGCCTTCAGTTGCTCTAACTTAACCAGGGGCTGAAACTGTAGTACCAGGTTTGGAGAAGTGTAAAGGTGAATTCAGAATAATCCATCAGTTTCCTTCTTGAGTCTCATGTCACTTCCAACACTGCAGAAGACTCCAGTTTTGCATTGTCAGGGTTTTTCTTGTGTTTTCCCCTTTTATTTCCTAACTGGAGAATGTGTTGTAACTTTGTAATTATTTAGCCTCCTGGTAGTATGTATGAGTTCCCCCTTCAGGCAGGGGGATGTTGTGCCTGCTCTTAACCTAGCTACCTCCATCCAGCCAAGGTGGGGCCCTTGCAGCATCTTGTTTTGTTTTGAGGGTGATGCTTTCTCCTTTGGTGTTTTGGCGGTCTTAAAACAACACAAGAGCAAAATATGGTGCTACTTGAGAAGGACTGTCATAACCAGCCCTGCAGCTGTGTGTCCCAGGGCAGGCAGCACCCACTCCTTTGGACCTTCAAAGCCCCTTTCTGCAAAAGGATGTATTTGCCTGTGAAGCAGAGGGTGACTCTTCCTTCATCCTATTTCTTCCCTTATCCTCTGGGGTTTCACCCCATATTCCTGAATTGTGTGTTGTTGTCGGGGTGCAATCTCAATAGCTCCTCTACCCGAGTAGCAGGATGGCATTTCGGTGGCAGTATGACCCCTGTTTTTAGCTCTGGTGACCTTAGAAATGAGAGGCTGACTTCTTGAACGAGCTGCCTGAGGAGCCTGGGATAGGTCACAGATTTCTTGAGCAGATCAAAAGCCGGAGATGTTTTTCTGACAGCCCCGGAGCTCCCTGTCATGATTTATGAATTATATATGCTCTATATATTTAGCCAAAGAGGCTCACTTTGGGGAACGGGCTGGTTTGTGCAAGAAAGAAAGAGCATGTGGCTTCAGAGAGCCACCATCTACCAAGAGATATCTCCTCAAATGCACTATCTGTGATGCCATCAAAATACCTTGAGTGACTATAGCACTGGGAGCCCAGGAGATTCACAGAAAAAAAATGTCAGGATATTTTAGCAGGCCAGTATCTTAATGGGAAACTGAGTTATGGGGAAGCAGACCCAAGCCCTATCAGCTGGGAGCTCTGAACTTGGGACAGCAGACCTGCAACCTTCCCTCATTTCACAAATTCTCTTTCTTTGGAGCTTCAGCAGATCCCATGGGGTACAGCTTTCAGCTGGTAAGTGCTACGTGCTCTGGCAGATTTTGAGTTTCATGTCCTCTTTTGGAGGCTGGATTCCCAAAGGCACTCTGTCAGGGTACTGGGACTCTTCATGCCCTGAGAGCTGTCGTCACACCAGTGACACTTAGCTCATGTTCTTGAGGTTGTCTCAACAGCTCAGAGAATTTTGGTGCTTTTCTCTCCTTTCCGTGAGACAAGATTTTGCTCAGCCCCATGTGCTCACGTGGTCTGACTTGAGCCCTGTTCCTGACAGACAGAGCACGAGAGAGACTTTCCTGATTCTGATGCAAAACAGGGCAGGAAAACACCTAATTATTAACTTTAAAGCCAGAGTGTTTCCATGTACACAATGTAGTAATCCCGATACTAAGTCTGTATCTTCTAAATGGGTTATCTAGTCTACTGAGCAGACAGTCCTGAAGTCTTGAAGGCTTTGAGCAACAAAAGTCCACCACATCCTGAGCCTGAGTAATTACATGCTGAAACAACTTCACTGTGTTGTGCTCTAACACAAAAGCACCCAGTTTCAGCTTCCAGCATTTAAGTCTTGTTTTTCCTCTGTCCCATAGAAGAGGAAGCCCTCTGCCAGAAAGCATCTCTCTGTGACCTGGTTAGAGATGATGACCAGCTCATCTCTCATCTCTCTCCTGGTCAAACTAAAGACATTGAAAGCCTTCATCTTATCAATTTAAGACAGGTTTTCCAATCCTGAGTGATCCTTGTATTCTTTTGCTCTGCACTAGGTAAATCCAGAACTCTTAGGGAAAGCAGCAAAGTCCCTAAAGATGCTCATCTGGAGTTATTCTGAGATAACAGAGGTGCAATCTGGGCCATGTTTTCTATAGCAAGTCTTAAATCTCTATGCTAAGCAGAGTGACTTTGCTGCTGTCACCAACCTAGCACCGTCACTCTTTAATGAGAGGCTGGATGAGTGTTTGGAATGTGTATTTTCTGTCATTTTGAGGCACTTTCTGTTCCCTTCACTTTTAATTTCAATGCAGATTGGACTCCCAGGGTACTTTTACTGTCTCAAAATGACTGTAGGGTCAATCTTAACACACTACACAAGGGAAGTGGATGTAGTCCCAGGAAACGTGTATCATTGTTGAGCTGAATCACAGAGAGCAAGCCTTGGCTTATTTTTTTTTTTCCCCCACACAGAGGCAATTTTTGTCATCATATCACTCACATAACCTTTCAGATGAACTTAGTAATCATGATGTGTTCTGGTTTGGCTTCTTTCAGATTAAAACCTTGCCTTTCAGAAATAGGAAACCGTAAGTTAAATAACTCCCAAATTAGGTATTTCTAAAGGATAATTAGTGGTCTTCTTTCTTACCAAAAGAACCCCAAGACTGTGCTTTAAATAATACCTTGTAGCAATTCCTTCAGTCCTGCTCCAAATGTGATTAATTTAGCAGGATGTTATTGGTATAGCATCCTACATTTCAAAACACACTTTAGGGTATTAGCTACAATAATGAACACTATATATCTCCACAACTTTTTGAAATATCAACCAGACCTGATGTCCTACATCCCCTCATCTGGGTCCTCTGTGTTTCAACAGTTGCACCAAGGCTTGTATTTGCCTACACCCAAATTACTGAACCGATCATATTCTTTTATTCCCTATTCCTGTAGATAGGGGGACCCATGTGAAGTGAATGAAGATATAGATCCCCTGCCCCTAGTTACTTCATTGGGATGCAAAAATGCTGGGATTATAATCCTTCTACTTCACCGCTTTGAGCAAAAAGCAATTTTGGTTGCATTGAAATCTATATAGCAAGGGGAACGGGTCTGTGTTTGTAAAAGAGTTCACTGTAAAAAGTGCCACTTTCCATGCAAATATATAAATATATACTATATAGGGATATACGTATGTATACACATGCATAGGCACTGTATATACAGAGAGACACACGCACATACTTAGGAGATGTGTATATAACACTCACTTATATACAAATCTATTCCCTGTTATGAAACGATCATTGAGATATAAACAAGAGAAGTTAAACCGTGGATGGGCACATTTTCAAGTGCTGCTGGAAGGTTTTATCTACAGTATTGAAGAAGTGCTATCAAAACCTAAACAGGGCACTTATTACAAAGAAATCTTTACGTAAGTGCTGGAAAGGTTTGCCGAATAACCAGATGTTGTTGCAAAGACGCTTCTCCTCCCCCTCTCCCTACTTCTTTCCTTCTTTAATAGTTCGATTAATTCTGTGCATAAACCAGGGCTGATAAAAGTTCTAAGCTGCAAACTTCACCACATCTGGACACTGTCGAAGTCAGATTGTTCAGCAGTGCATTTCGGTTGCTTTTAATCTCCCTCAATAAAATAAAAACTTCCAACAAGTAATGCTGACCTATATATATTTTTGCACTGTAAACAGTGACATCTGCGAGCTGCTCCAAGCGAGCACGCAGTGCTTTCCATTCCAAGGCAATCGCTCGCCCTTTTCTGTAAGAGAAATACACAGTTGATGCAGTCATAGCAGTCTATTCTACTAAATTCTCAGCTATTTCCAATCCTCCGGCTAATTGCTGTCAGGGGAGAAATCAAAGATTAGCTATTTTGCGTGAGGAAGGAAAAATAAACGACCTCTCGGAGTATGTTGCCTAACGTTGCCTAACCAGAAACATTTTTCTACTCACAGAAGGAGAGCAGCAGTAAGGAAAGCAGACACAGTCTCTTCCAGTAACCCATTTTCTGGATCCCACCAGTGACCAGAAGCCCGGCTTCACGGCGTTGACCAATGCATCTCCTCTCGGTGCAGCCAGTCTCCTGCGTTTCTGCTGTCAAGCCCGGAGCCCCGACTTTGCGAGACTCTCAGCTAGGCTTGTCGGGAAGGCGGATCCAGCCACTAAAGCCCAGCTGTGTGTGGGGTCCGCCCAGGAACTGCAGTTTATGAACAAACTAAGCTCGACTCTCCTCTCGAAATATATACAAATATGGGAGGGGGGAGCAGGGGGAAGAAGCCTGACTCTGAGAAAAAGAGTTTGATTTTTTTTTCCTGATGACAACGCAGAGCTGCTCCCAGCTCCATATGGCCCAAGGATCTTTGAAGGGGACCTAATGTCTGCTGCATGCATCTAATGAAAAAGGCATGGGTACTCCTGCATGCCTCTTTCATCTGCATAAAACACGGAAGGTAACACTTCAATATGCTGAGCTGCCATTAATTTGCTACTTCCCCCCCCCTTCCCCCCCTTTTAGAAATTAACTCTATCTTTTAAGTAAGCTTCAATGGGCTATGTTTTTAATAGGGATAATTAGAAGTTTTAGGGCAGCTTTTTCAGAAAGACCACATCAGTATAAACTTAGCCTAAAGTAGGTGCTTTCAAGCCATTAAAGCAGCAGGATTCAAACATAAACTTACATGTTTTCCTGAATCAGGGCCTAGAATAATAACATAGAGCATTTAAAGAGCTGCTTTCTCCCCAAATCTCAAACTGCTTTACAAAAACTTGTAAGAAATATTATCCCACTTCCAAAAGGGAAACTGAAACGCAGCAGAAATCTGACTTGCCTTGGTTGTTAACACAATCAATCAGTGGCAAAGGGGGAGTAAAATCACAGAATACTCAAATTCTTGCCCTGTGATCTATCCCAATCCTTCAGATTGTGCCAAAATAATGATCAATGTACTAGAGTGTGGCAGAGTAAGAGATGTTGTTGTTAAGGCTTTTTGCAGCCAAAAAGCCTGCCCTAAGATGAGGCTAATTTTGTAGAGTTATTAATATATACATCAATTAATTTTTAATGCATACACAGCATTCTAAATCAGTGAATCTCCAGCTTTTTATGTATCTAGTTTACAATTAATCTTTTAATTGATTAATCACTGTGGGGTGGATATGTGGTATGTTTGTATATGCTTGCGTGCATGTGTGATCATTCCCAGTGAGTGTTTTGCTCCACTGGACTTTCAGGTCCTATCTTTGTATGATTTTTTCCGATAAACTGTACCCACTTGTTTTGTAAACCATTTATATAAATGATTCTGTTAAGAAATTAAATAGTGGTATCTCTTTTCCCTTCTTCTGTATTTAAAAAGGAAAAAGGGGAGGTGTTAGATGAGGTACAGACGCAGCTGATAAAATGTGTCTCCTATGCCATGGCTACGCAAGCAAAAAGTTGCTTGGTCTGCTCCAACTTGCTTCAGGGTGCCCAGGCACAAGCCAGCCTAGCCTGTCCTCCACGGAGAAATCACCGCGTGTCACTGGGATAACAGCACAAAGCTAAGTGGGTGCCCTAAGGTAAGACACCACCTGGGGTACACAGAGAAAGTATCTGGAAGAAAGAGCCTAGAAAGATCTGCATGACCTCTTGCTCACAGCCCTGAAGAACATTGTCTTGTGTCCTAGGAAAGGTCCAACATCACTCTCCCTCACGTGGATGTCTTTACATTAAACTGGGCATCTTTCTATGTGCTATTTAGTATTAATCAAGAAGAGATGGGTTGGCCTGAGTTACAGCAGCTGAGGTATGGCCTTTCAGGGCTAAGGACATGCAAACGTTTAGCAAACTTTCAGAAAGACATATTTTCCAGTAAGCATATTACAACTGCTGTGTGCCCAGTGACTTCTTTCTGTGACCTGCCAACTCTCCTCTTTCTGATTCAGAGCATTTCAAAATGCCCACAGATCGCTCAGACTGTTGGTCGGATTTTCAGATGAGAGTCCTTCTGTGTGTAACAAATCACATACACAACTGGATAAGGCTTGCATTAGGAACGTCGCAGATTATTCATGATCCATGGGAGCCCTCTTTAAAATCAGGAAGGATCCCCTGCTGCCTATGAAACTCTGAGAGAAATAATGTCCTCAGCAGGAGCCCAGAGGGGCTTTAAACAATGGTGGACATTGACAAAACACGCTGTATGATTTGGAAGTGCAAGGGAAACAAGGGATATTATGGTTTTTAGCGCCAGAACCAGGGAAGGCAGCAGGAAGCCTGCACAATGTCCCTGCAGCCAGGGACCCTGAGTTGTGAGAGCTACGTTTTCCAAAGACCCAGGCAATCCCAGACAACTTCTGGGCTAAACTGAACACTGTAAGATGCTTCATCCTGTCTGCAGAATCATTTTAGGGAGAGATCTGGGGCCGGAGCTCATTGAAATGAAAGACAGTAGCTGTCCCATGTAAGCGCATCTTTACAAGGCAGTTTGGTTTCTATAGGAAGCTCTGCAAGGGGAAGCTTTTGTGGATCAATATTTGCCCCACTTTCTAAACAGCTATACTTATTTCTAGACTCTGTTAGACCTGTTTCTTGGTAAAACATGGTGCTGTGGTGACATGGCCAAGTGTTTGTTTGCTTTTATAAACTGGCCTCTGGGCTCTGCAGGCTGTTTTCTGCATAGAAGCAACCTATCTGCTCAGCCCTTGCTGCATGTAAGATTGCATAGAGCTAGATGAACCCTCCCATAAGCTGCATTTTCAAACTGCTGGGCTGAGGCTGTTGTAAGAAAAACTTCTCAGATAGGAAGAGCATGAGGTGAGGCTGGACGCTTGTTTCTTCCCTAATGCTATGGTGTGAGCCACCCTGAGTTGAGTGGGGAGCCATTCAGCATGTGCCCCACTGACCTGGGCTTTTCTCTGACCAACAGCTCTGTTCTTGAGCCCCTGCTTATGTCTCAGACCTTGTCCAAGGAAAAAATGCAAACTAAAAGTCCACCAAAGTTACTCAGGGAAAAGTGATTAAGAACCCTGGGATTTTAGCCTAAAGTGTCTAAACTGACATTACAGAGCTTTTCTTCCACAAGAGAACACAGTGACCTTTGGAGTAAGACACTGGGGAGGAAGAAGAGATAAATGGTTATTTTTATTGTTGGCTTGTTTATTCCTTTCGGTGTAAATTCCCTTGCTCCTCTATTAGTGGTCTGGACAACCTCATAACTCAAGACACACTGAAGGCTGGATTTAGGCTGAGGAACGTAAGGTCTCTGCAGGGTGATTTTTAAGTTGCATTGTGGGAGCAGTTTTCCCAAAGTTCTCGTTTAGGAGTTGGAAGATATTTACTACAGAAGTAAAATAAAACTTTGGACACCTGAAACAATACAGCATATATTTAAACAAAGATTTCAAACAGTCTGGGTTTCCACCGTGGGAGGCAAGGCTCTGCAATCAATCAATAGATTTGAAGCTCCCAACATAGGCACTAAACGCCCTTGTTCAGGGTAACATCATGATGGACATGCCAAACTCAGGTGAGTTAAAACTCTTATTCTTGCCGGGGGCAAAGGTCACCTTCATGTGACAGGGGATGTGAAAGGAGAGGAGGGGAAGAAGGGAACCTTGCAGCCATGCCCTGGACAGTGCTAATGCAAGGGCCAATGTTCCTGAGCTTCCCTCGGCCTCCTTCATACCTGCTAGACCCAAGAGATCATAGCAGGAGCATGGGGTTTAAAATTATTAACTACAACAAAAGATGTTTGGTTTACTTCTATACTCAGAAGATGTTCCCTTGGACCTCTTGATTCCTTGCATGTTACATGACTGGACTAGTATCTCTTGCATGTGCTTTGCCGTTGCTTAATCTGTTGATATCAGTAGTGATGTTTGGCCATAGATAAGGTCAATAAGTGTTTCTGTTGTGTTGAACTTTGAAGTTTTAAAAGGAAGGTCTGAGAGAAACAGCTACTGGATAGGATCAGGACTTTGCTTCTATTAGTGAGCACAAATCTATACTCTTAATTTATGTGCATATATTGCACGGTTATATTGAGCTACTCCCAAATTGTCCTGGCAGTTAATTAAACCAGAGGCATTTCAGTGTTATCACTTCTGTATCTTATAAGCATGGCCTTGTTTTCACCAGGCCATCAGCAACCGTTGCCTGAAAATGATGTGCACCCTGCACTACAGATGCAATCCAGCCACTATCTTCATCCTGCTCTCACAGGGACACTAGCTTCAGTCCTGGGAGGGTCAAATACATTCAAACACCATTGTCTGGTGGGTGCTGAGGGTGTCCATCACTCTCTAAGAAAAGTTCTCATTACCTTCCCCACTCTCTAAGAAAAGTTCTCATTACCTTCCCACTGTTGCAGTTTCATAGGGTTTTGGTGTTTGTTTGAGCTCATGTACATGGTACTGTGGCTTGTGCTCCCTGCTGTCACCTAAGGCAAAATACCATGAGTTGACCTTTGGCATTTTCCATTTTCTTGCTTCAGTTTGTCCCAGTGATGGTGTGGTAACCTTTGATGATTAGATAGCACAAGGAGTGCAACCAAAGCCAGCAATGCATCCTGAGGGATAAAGCTATGCCTCCTTTGGCCACAGGTGGCCTTGTCTGCACTGCCACAACCACTTCTTAGTCCTGCCAACTTCCTTATGCTCCTGCCTCTCAGCTAATGCTTGTTTTGGTAGCCACGCGGTATAAATGCATTTTCTAAGTCATTCCTGACTCTTACTGGAGTCTTTCTATAGTCCAGAAACATTGGCCTACCTTCTAACTTCCCTAAGACTGTGTGCAACAGGTTCCTTGACCAAAGCTGCCTGAAAATGAAGCAAAGGTTTAACTTGCCCATCTCTACAATTTATAATGTTTTACGTTCCAGGGTTTGTTCTGTTTTTTGTTTTGTTTTGTTGTTTTGGGTTGGTTTGGTTTGTTGTTTTGTTTTGTTTTCTTGGGGGTTTTTTTCTGTTTAACTCTGCCCCAAATCTTGCTTTCTTCCTGTGAAGATTTGAGTCCTTCTCATGGCTTGCTTTGTGCTGCTTTTGAAGACACTTTCAGTAAATTTTCATTCATACTATTGATCTGCTTGTACATATTCTTTCAAAAATGTGGATTAGTTTTGGCTTTCTTGTTTGTATTCGTGGATCCAGATCTGCTGTTGCTGAAATGTATGGAAGTCACTGCTACCAATTTCAGACTGAGTGGGATTGGGTTATTTTCCCCACCTCAAAAGACACCTATAGCTCTTTTCTACACTCTACTTACATTTCCATGAGTTTTCCTTTCTCTGAATGATTAAGAAAATGTTAATTTTTCTACTTTTTAGTGGCCATTTCACACAGACATTTAGATGATAGAAACATGTCTATGAGGAGCCTGGACTCATGTGAGGAGAGGATTTCCCGTTTATTCTTTTTGACCCTATATTTTCCTCCTGCAGAGTTTCATGCTGAAGCAGCTACTCATGCATTTTACTGACAGCTCCCTGACATTCTTCTGTTGTATTTTCTTAGGGAACCTAAGCAAGCGTTGTTTTCTGCTCTGTCCACCATACCAATGACATCACATGCAGTCAGACACAAGGGTCTTCAGTGAGGATCAGCCTTTGAAGACCAAAAGCACAAGCTGGCATTGCATTGGCAGCTGGACGGCTCCAGATCACAAGCACCTTCAGGTCTGAAGGAATTAGTCTGTAGAGGGAGGCACAAGCAGCCTGACTCATTATCTTTATATTATTATTACTGGTAGTGAAATTTTGAAAGGATCCAGAAGTTTGAACCATGGATTAGGAAAGTGCTTTTGAAGGGAAACTCCTGCCCATCTCACTTTGGCTTGTGCTACAAGGCAGTCTTAGGGCACACACACACACACACACAGAGGATTTTTTTTCCAGTAGCAGCTAAACTGTAAGGTGTGAAGGGTGGCCAGTCCCCAGTGAGAAGCACCCTAGAAAAAGCACCTAAAGCAACACAACTGGAGCTGAGAACCCACTACCCACACCACACGGGTTTTTAGGGTGGGTAGTGGGTTCTCAGCTCCAGCTGTGTTGCTCCATGAATCTACTTGTACTGTACCTCATTGCTTGTGAGCGCCGGCACGGCCAGACGCTGCACAGGCACATGGATACGGGCCTCTCATCAGCAGGAACATAGGCTGGTGAACTTTCTCTTCCTGAGGTCACTGAAAGGCCAAGGGTGTTGTGGGATAGAGGCAAAACATCGCCACCGCTCTAGGTGTTTTCATTTAAGTTCTCAGTGATAAAGTGATGGTTGTTGTTGTTGGCTGTATTATCATTTATGTCAAACTACTTCTGAGAAGCTGAAGGGGTGAGGAACTCTAAATGAAGTTACTAAGAATTAGTGTTGTGACAAAGGGGAAATTATCTGAAATATTCCCCATTAATATGGGATATATATTTTTGTTTAAGATGTGCTATTTGCTATTTGCTAGGACAAAACAGGCTGTCAAAAAATCCAAGCAGGGAAGGTAACACACAGAACCTTATAAAAAGCAGCAGGGAGCTACTTAAAAGGACATATACCTTGCTTAGCTTTCTTCAGTCAAAAAGCAGTTTATCCAGGATAACAGTAGGATTAAAAAGAATGGACTTACAGGCTAGAAAAGGATGGGGTCCCTGTTTGCCAGAGACTGTGCAGGAATCAGGAACAGCTGAAAGGAGGGAAATGGGGCAGTCTGCCTCTTCTGCATAATGTGTCATGGCTTAGAGAAAGCATACTAAAACTCACAAGAAGGAATATCTGTGTTTGGTGAACTCGGGGTATTGCTTTCTTCCCTGTAAGATGTGTAACTCTTTAGTAAGGAAGTCAATAGTGCTTTGACATGAAAAGGTTGTTTTAGAGATGTCCTGGTTTGAGTGACAGGAGAAAATCTACTTCTCTGATGACAGCTTCAGAGACTGAAGGAACTTGTAGGTAGGAAGAGTGGAGCTTGCCCACTTATGGTTGAAGAACAAGGGACATGCTGCCTAGAGAAGATGCTAGAGAGCAGGGGAGTGTCCTGGTTAGAGTAACCTGCAAGAAATCAGACTGACCTCCTGACAAGAGGGGGTTCAAAGAGAGCCTGACTGCAAGAGTGGTTGTGCCTAGCTGGGGGGGGAGGGGGGGGGAGGAATACTAAAGCTTCTTTTGAACAAAGTATCTCAAGTCCTGGAAGTACTCCTGAAAGAAGTACTGTGCTAGGACCAGTTTCCAGTGGGAATGTGCCGTTAGCCCATTTTTCAGGCTGAGGTGGGGAAACGTGGCACAGGAAGAGAACTTTGCTGGAGTCTTCGGTGCTTATTGAAGACCTGTTCGTTGCACACTAGTTTGTCAGGATATCTCATGCTCCCTCTAAAGCTTTCTGGGTATGTGAGGGGTACTCAGGCTGTTGGTCATCTTGATTTGGGCACGTCGATCATTATTCTTCTCCTCCATACATAGTGTTTTAACTCTTATCCACATCTCTTAGTAGTATTAAGACAATTCAAAGTTGAAAATAGTTTTTGAAATGACTGAATGTTAGACCTGCAAAATATTACTGTACTTTATGGATAATGTTGTTCCATAATAAAAACATTTAATCCAAAGTATGATATCCTGCATGAGCTTCACATAAATATTTCCATTATATCACTGATAAAGATCAGAAAAAATTCAGTATGCACATCCTGCAAATCCATGTGTAATTGATACAAGGTATGTATCTTAATGTACATCTTGAGTAAACATAAGAAAACCATACCCTAATGGAAAACAGACTTTGTCTTACAATGTGCAATCATGCTTTTACATCTAAACTGGACTTTGGGTTTAGGAAACAAATCTTAAATCTGTTCTATTCAGAGGACAAATCACAGTTCACATACTTGTAAAAAACTTTTGTTCTAGGAAAGCCTTTTGTGGAAAAGCTTGGGAAATTCCATCCAGCTCCAGTGGTGGAGGGGTGGGAAAGGAGGGGTTGAGGTATCACTTCAAACAATCTGAGGAAAAAGTTGAATAAATATTGAAGACAACAGAATAGAAACCAGACACCAAATATTAACTTATACGTTCTTCAAAGGGGATTTTGAGATTTATTTTAATTGTTGTTGAAAGAAAAAGATTAATTTTGGATGAAAAATGTATGCAAATTCAGCTCTGGTCAACACTAAAAAGCCCGTTTTCTATTCAAACAAACAAAAAAAAAGCGCAAAGTAAAGGAACTTCTACTATCAACTCTTTAATCCCCTGAGGCGGCCTTTAACATAGATTTGAAAAGGGCAGGAAAAGAACAGAAGCTACATGAGAATAATAAAAAATGTAGTGTCTGAATCAAAGGACATGAATCTGGTGCAAAAATGAGAAGTCTCAAGCGAGTGATGTGATACGTAAACCAGAGAATGATGGCTCTGCTTCCAACAGTCTGGAGTATGAGGAAGAACTTCTCCATCCAGTTTGCTGGCCCTGAAAGGACTGTGTGGGCACCATGGTCATGAGGGAATGGATGTAGTGTGATATATTACCTGATGTTCAGTAGGAGCTGCAGGGCAGACTTGCCAACTGTCTCTCCAAAAAGACAGAATAACAGAAATACACAGTAAGGTTTGTCCTGCTCAATGAGAAGAGACAAGACAGCCGCTGCTTTTGTTAAATAAATGACAGAGGCTTCCTCGGAGCTGAACTCGAGAACCTCCTGGGGAAGTGTAGCGGGACGGAACACACTTTGATAGTAGCCAGCAGAGAGGGTGGGCAGGATAATGCAGTTCTGGATGTTGTACCACCACCGGGAGGGAGCCGATGGGGAAGGCAGGGCACGTGGTAAGTAAAAGCAAACACAACATAACCAAGTTCTTTGCTGCTTTGTAAAGGAGTGAGAGGGGGGAAATAACAGACTGGTGGGCTTTAAAAAAAATAACCCGAGCTGCCAGGATAGTGACAAACATCCTGGGGGAAAATTAATAGATGCCTAAAGAGACTCTATACAGCAAAATTACAAGTTGCCCTGTTACTGACGAAAGATAGGACCCTGCATGGGTGCATCAAGAGCTCTTCGGTGACCTGAGAACTAAGAGAAGACCACAGACAAAAATAAATCTTAGAACTAAACTGTTACAACTGTACGAGTGAGGATGGGCGCCCCGGGGGCGGCAAGAAAGACTGTCCCTGCCCTGGACAGGGCGCTGCCTGACGCTGCCCGGCTGCGGGCGAGCGGAGCCCTGTAGCACCTCGGGCTGCCGCCACCCCGAGTGCATGGCGAGGTACCCGCCGCCGGGCACGTAACGCGGCAGTTCTTGGCAGGAAGGAGGGCGGGATGCCAACAGTCTAGAAAGGGCTTAGATCAAGTCAGCCGTTGAGTATCGGGGAAGGCCGGCGGGGTACGCCTGGCCTCGGCCCCTCGGCGGCGGCTGCGGGCAGCGCCAGCCCCCGGACAGGCACACACCCTCCGCCCCGGCCGCTCGCTTTAGGACCTGCGATGAGTTTGCTCGCCGGAGCCGGCCTCAGCGCCTGCGCGGAGGGAGGCGGCTGAGCTTCTTATCCCTATGGAGAGCGACGAGGCCGAGCCGACCGATAGCCGCCCGGAGGAAGACGGCGCCGCGCCCTGTAGCGGCCTCCTGTCTCCGGAGCAGACCGTAGCCACGGTGAGGATGCGGGGGGTAGTGGCGGGGCGGCGTCCCTCCGGCGAGCTGTCGGCCTCGGTACGGCCTACTCCGCTGGGGCCGAGCACCGGGCTTTCCTGAGCGTCCTGCCCAGCAGCCGCGCGTCGCCGGCCTGGGGCGGGATCGGCCGGCGTGGGGAGGCCAGGGCCGGGCGGTAGTCTAGCGTTGCCCGCCGCGGCGGGAAGGGGCTACAGGTGGGACGAGCCCTCCCTCTACGTGCTGGGGGCCAAGCCTCTGCCCGGGGGAGCCCGGACAGAGCTGTGCAACCCGAGTCTGAGCTGTGGGGTTCTCATTCCAGCCTTATTCTGGCTAGTGTCAGAGGGTTTTGCACACTGTCTGCCCTCAGCGCTACTGACGGATTATTATTTTTATTTGCTATTATTAATTATCTTTTCAATTTGTGTCTCCCCCACCCCCCTTGATTTCACAAATTTCCCTTCCGGCTCAATTCAGCTCTGCCTTTCTAGGGTGGCCCTGTGGTCCTGACTGGCTTCTGCCTGCCAATGTGGAAAAAGATAACGAGCCTCCTCTGAGAGGTTAAAATAAAAACATCTTGGTCCGGATGTAATGTGTTTCCTGTGAAAGGGGATAGGTGGTTACGTGTGTCCCAGGTGTCCTGAGGAGGAATTCACCAGTAGTTGGGAAATGTTTGTGTAGAAAGTACTGGGGTTTGTTTGTTTGCTTTAAAAAAAATAGAAAAAAGGTTACTTAGTTGCCTGTAATAAAAAATATTTCTCCTGTCTCTATCTTCTTTTGGTATCTAAACCTCTATTTGTTGACTTTGTTGCTTGGTTTGGGGTTTTTTTTTGTGGGTTTTTTCGGGGGTTTTTTTGTGTGTGTGGTGTGGTTTGTTTGTTTTGGGGTTTTTTTGTGGTTTTTTTTTTTTTTTTGTTGTTGTTGTTGTTTTGTTTTTTTTTTTTCCTCAAAAGCAGGTTTTCTGTTTTCTTTTGCAAATGTGGTATAGAACATGGGTATAAAATGAAGCCTGCCAAAGCCTTTATCCTATAGAGACCTATCTTATTTGAACAAATGTGGTGTGGGAGAAGGGGAGGTAGGGTTAGTAGCCTTTGCCTTGCTTGACTAATGTTACACAAATCTTTATTTTCCTTATCTAAAAAGATGGAAGACTGTTTGGCAAAAAAAATGGAAATCACAGTTTCGGAAGCCGAAAAACGGACTGGGAGGAATGCCATGAACATGCAAGAAACATACACTGCTTACCTCATTGAGACAAGGTGGGTGACGAGAGCTTGCTCTTGGACTATGTGGATGTGCCATTCTAAACCGATTCTCCCTGCTTCCACCCCTAAAAAAATCAGTTGCAGTTGATAAGAGGCTTTAGCTTGTTTATTATTTGTTACGTGATAACTAACTTACTCTGGAGGATCTTTTCTGGTGGAAGCGTGGTATGTGATCTGCTGTTTGGTACTAATGCTGGTGTTGTGTAACTCTGCTGTAATTCTTCATTTGGACCTAGGTGGAGAGATGCGTGCTTGAAAGATGTTGCTTTAATACAACAATTGCTTGGTTATTTCTTAGACGAGGGTGGGTAAATTTATATACATCTATATGAGGTTGTATGTGCAGCTTTTATGTGAGAGAGTTGTGCACTGTGGTCTGAAGTAATGCTTAGTCTTGTTTGAGATCCCAAGAAAATAAAGAACTCTCATGACTTATGTCATGTGGTCAAAATTTACTGCTCCACTAGTATAGTAAGGGTTTTGCTTGGTCAGATCACCACATACTCCTTGTAGCTGCCCTACTGGTTAAGGTTAATTAACTGTTTCCTTCCTTCATATGAGCTTGAACTTTTACTGGAGAACTTACTACTTTCAACCTTCTTGTGTTAACAAGATTAATAATACAAGTATGGCAAGCATGCTTGGTACCAGCGTGACAACTGCCAATTTTAAGTATTAAGTAAAAAGCTTTAAAATCTCTTCTAACTTACTGTTACTTCCCAGACAGTCACAGATGACTTCTGTTATTCAGGATCATGCTATTCAGCTGAAGCAAGAACTTCAAAATTAGCCTTTATTAGGAGTTTTATAACTCTTCTTTATATTAACAGTTTTCAACTTTGACCTTTGCTTCAGGAATGATCTGCTGTACAGATAGTCTTCTGAAACAAAGCAGTTGCATTTTGCAGGGGCTCTGAAGAGTTCAAATTTTAATACTAACACATTAGTCTGTTAGTTACTTCTTAAAGTTTCTTGGCTTGTTTAACTGACAGACACACCAGTCACACTGACTGCAGACCAGCTCTGGTATATTTAGTATGATTTTGCTAAACTTTAAGAATGAAATCCAAAATAGATGTATATTTTCCAAATATTGTTGCTCTTATGTTTTTAAAAAATACTTTTACAGCATATTGATAGTAAATATTACATCTTCTAACATAAGTAATGTAATTTTTCTTTCAATGGCATTTCTGGAGGAAAAGAGAAGAAAACTGGAATCACTGGTGTCTAGCTGTGATGTGAAGTGTACTCTGGGGTACTCTTTATGCAGTCCCAGAACATGCTGACTGCATCTCCTTTCCCAGTCATCCTTACATTAAATTCCCTCCTGCTAGTCTTTCCCAGTGGTTCTTTCGTAGTGGTGAAACTGTATTTTTTCTGCTCAGATTGCTTTCTTTCATTAAAATTTATTTTATTCTGTGGTCAGCAAATACCAAGACCAATTACATGTTTGTCACAGAACTATTGAAAATGTGGGTTTGTCACATCCCTAATATAATAGGTTCTCTATTCCTTCTGCTGAGAGGGCAAAATTTCTTGCATAAATATAATTGGTAGCTATTAAATGTGCTTCCTGCTGAGCCTGTAGCTGTAGGTGGGCTTCACAGCAATTTGTCTGTGGGTAATAGGATATTTTGTAGCTCAAGAATAAAACTCAGTTTATAGTAATATAAAAGGAAGACCACTTAATAATAGTTGCATTACGTCGATGTGAACTGGGGTTCTGTCATTACTGCTATCTAGGATTTAATTTCAGTTTGAATTGAGGAGTTGCATCTGGGTGAATAAGACATAAGATGGATGCAGTTACAACCACTGTGTAGTTGTTGAAGAACAGGAGCCAAGTACCTAAACTTTTAACACGTTAGTTTCAGTAGTGCTGATGAAACTGTTTTCATAATATAAGTGATGACATTGCTTCCTTTTTCTCTTCAAAATGAAAATATTTATTATTCTCACATTTTTTGTATGATTTTTGTTGGGTTTTTAAGTGATATTATACTTCAATGTAGATCTGTTTCTGAGGCAAAACAAACTCCAGTGCTGTAGATTGCAGAGCCTTGGCAAATTCCAAGGATTGTGCTTCCTGAAAGCAACCCCCTGATTCTTGGTTTACACCTTTCCACAGTAGCTAATGAGATTTTTGTGGTAAGCTCTTTCCATTCAATTAGTCTCAAAGTCAGTTTCACAGTTTCCATTAAAATGTACAGTTATTTTTAAGTAACTTGTTTTTTATATTCTCCCTGTGAGAACAGAGGAGCACTTCCACCTCTTTGTGGGAAATGGCATTAAGGCAATTAAGATGCATAGCTAAATGTTCCTTCCCGAGATGTAGATGCTCAGCACATCACTTGCTTTCTGTAAGGGAAACGGCAAATCCAGCAGCTCACTTAAATTCAGACCTGCTTGCTTGATAGAAATTTAGGCAGCTGTGTCTTATACCGAAGTCTGCATGAAACTACAAAAACTGAGATGATACAAAACCTAGAATTTGACTCCTGGTCTTATACCCTTTGTTATTCATGCAGAGCTGGAAGTTAATCAGAATGCAAAGCACCTCTGAGTGCTCTGTGCTGTTGGACTTTTAATTATAGTTCACACAGGGATGCCTTTTTTCTGCTATCCTTCAAAGTAAACGATTTCTTTTGTAGTAGTAGGACGCTTCCATTGGGTTAATTTTGCTTCTGTCATTGCTGACTTTCAGATCTGTAGTCTGGTCCTCCTGGTTGCACAACATGATGACTAGAGTGTGTTTTAGTTCTTGTAAATGGGGCTTCAGGAAAAAGTAACAGAACTTTTGTGCAGGCTGGTAGCTAACTACTTAATAGCAGGATCCCTGGTTTCCAGCCCTTCTAGTCTTTGCTTCCTTTCGAAGTAATTTGACAGGGTAGCTTTTTTTTTTTTCCTTCCCCCTTGCTGTTCTCCCAGTATGGCTGGGGAAGTTACTAAGCTTATTTCTGCTTCTGGGATTTGGAAAGTTTTCCATTAGTTAAATGGTGATATGAGTCATACCTGCTTCTTTCTGAAGACCTTGGATTGCCTGTCCAAAGTGTAAGGACTTCTAAAGAAAGTTTCTGAGGGAGAAATGTGCTTGGAAATCAGTAGCCAGACAGTCACAGTTCAGTGGTGGCCATGCTGCTCCATAGGACTTGAGGAGGTTTTCCTTTCTTACATTTTGAGTTCTTTTGCAAAGTCTCCTCTTCCATGTTGGGCAAAAAGCCCAGGCATGTGTTTCCTGGGGAGAGGTACAGAACAAACAACTACAGAGGTATCTTGTCTTCTGATAAAATAACAAAAATGCAGATTTTGGTCACTGAGAGTCAGGAAGGAAGCCTTGTCTGCTCCCTCTATAGGAGGTATTGGGTGAAAAAAAAGAACAAAGTTTGAATTCAGCATGAGCTTTAAATAGGGGAGAGTTAGGAGGTAAGAGGAGACCGAGGAGTTGAAAATTTTACTGCTGAGTTTTACTTAATTGATACTATGAATCATTAACGTGCCTAGTAGATACATATTTTGGTTAAATACAGAATCACAGAGTTGCTCATGTTGGAGAAGACCTTCAAGATCAAGTCCAACCTTAACCTAACCCTACTACCCTCACTAACAACCCACTGCTAAGCCATGTCCATGAGAACCACATCCAAATGATTTTTAAACACATTCTGGGATGGTGACTCAGCCACATCCCTGGGGAGCCTGTTCCAGTGCTTAACAACCCTTTCTGTAA